>JAESVK010000960.1:271913-291972 GCA_017140935.1 Hamamelis virginiana
AATAGATATGCACTTTAGGATTGGTTTTAGGGCATACCTCTAACAATTTCCATACTCAGGATAGAAGAAATAAATATAACAATATGACATGAAATGATAAGTTCATACATATGCCCAAATTCGAGTAACACAACCGTAGTCTAAAAAACTGTTTGATACAATTGGAGCCTTAATAGTCGGTAACCAAGGTACCTATGCATCAAGAAAACGTGGAAATAAAATTTCTTACAAGACCACATAATGAAGTAATATGGTATAATAAGATCCTATAAGACTAAACATTGAGGCAACAATAAATGACACCACAAAAGCTTTCATTTTTCTTTATTTTCTATGGTTATTTTGTTTTTTATGCTAGGCACTATAGAGAGATAAGATTTTATTATATCTCTCATTGATACTTTAAAGAAATTATATTTTCTACTATAGCCATTAAACTAAGTGTTTAATTATTCCTTACTCTTCATGCTTTTCAAATATTACAGTTTTCCTATATGCTTTGTGAAAAGATGAAAACCTATTTCCCAATTTATCCCTTAATACTTGCAAATAGTTTTTAATGTCGAACTTCATATGCTTTAAAAGGAGATACATGCAACCTAACAACCACTTCCAACAAGTTCATTAGTATGCAAATCATCTTCACCCTTTTTAAAAACAATAAGAACAGAAAAACAACATACAAATAAACCCAAGTGGGTCTTCGTCCAACCTCCTCCCACGTAACTACAATATTTCTAATGATCCCAACAAATCAATATCCAAAAACCACATTCCTTTATATGTATATATTATATATAAAGAGTAGATAGATGATTTATACTTAAATATGAATATATCTTCTACCTAGTAATGTTGCGCTATAGCTTTAATCCATGTGTTACCAACACTACAAAACAGGGGTTTCGCTGGCACAAACACAATTTCAATGTCAAATACAATTATATCAATATAACTTTTGAAGGAAATTTATTAATCAAATGATAACCCTATTAGATTTAGTTACGTGATTTACCGAGGTGGGGATTTGGTGCAACACTAGGGTCGGCCAAGGCAATTACTTTGCTTCTTTCTCCACTCCTCAAGAAGCCAATTCGTGGCATATTTCCAACGGCTCCAATGAATTACAAAAAATGCGACCTAATTGATGATATTCAAAAACACTTATACCCCTTTCGATGTTATCCAAAAAACAAACTTACCTTTTTTATACCTTCCAAAAAGTCCCAACCACTTCACATATTATGATGAACAAAGTTCATGAATTCTAATTGAACTTCATCAATGAGTTCTCTCCCATAGGTTTTAACATTGCCAAACAGCAACGACATTTTAAATTTGTTTAGAAAAAAACTACTCGATATGTACATATGAAATTAAAGAGACTTATATGGATTGATTTTAGTTTCTTCTATCTCACCACTTGTGCCAGAAGGGTTCCAGGTGAGTGAATAATATCTCTCATATAATGCATCACAAAATATCCACACTCAATGCCATTGGACTGTTGGGGGCACTCCACACACAATTTACACATAAGTTGTAACTCACAAAAAAACAAACTCCATTACCACTAAACCTTAGTACACATAAGTCATTGGATAAGTAAAAGTACCATTGCTCTCTTGGTTGTTGGATTATGTTTGCTCTTTGAGCACTTGGAGTTGAGGTTTAAATTTTTACAGGCACTGCATTACACAACACGTTAATTACCTAATAAATAATAACAATATTACAAAGTTTGAAATAAATATACGAGTAAATTTTGGAAGTAGAACTTAAATGCACACAACTACGATGTTATAAACTGTGGCATCCACTTCATTGCCTAGAGGATCTAGAAAAATAATATGATGACGCTAGGGTTCAATAACTACCAGCACCCATGAAATCTGTAACACATAAACCCGAGAATAAAGGCCTATTAATAAAGGTAAATTCATAGCAAGTTGTAACTCACAAAGAAACATACCATAACCACTACTTACCTAGTGTTATATGGTTATAAAAATATCTCATTTGGTTATGCAGACATTAGCCTTTCTAATAGGTTCGCCACATTGGATTTTTCGTTATGTTCTTCACTTCCAGCAGGCTCAACGAACCTGATCCTATGGTCCACAGTCAACTCCCTCCCTTTGTTATGTAAGGCACTAATGTAGAAACACATGAAATTGTAAATTTAAAATGCCATTAAGTTAATATTCTCAATTAACTATCAATTAAAAGACAAGTTATATCATTGACAAAGCATTTAGGGTTTACTTACCACATGTACAATTTCATGACTGTAATTCCTATTTCTTTGACATTGATCACATCCAATAGCTCATCCCTGAACACAGGTATCTCATGTACATAGGACTGGAACGAATTTTTCGTTTGAAAAACCTTGTGTGCTATCACAACAAAAATTGCAACATCTTTATCTCCTCTTGTTGCTTCATCAATGTGCAATGCAAAATTTTCTACCACAATATCAATATCTCCCTGTCTAGATTATGACTTAATCTTTCCCTACATATAAGATATGCTCACAAATTCACTTAAGAATTTTCACCATCACATGGCGATGGGAAGGTGTTTCCATTAAGGGGCTATATAAATAGTCAAAAAATTGTTTCATCCTAAGTTTTACCACTGATGTATCTAGGATAACTAGACGCTTAGGCCATGCGACGAATCCGCTCACAGCATCTATGAGAATTTTTATGTCTGGATTAGGAACCGATAGCCTCTCATGCCTATATTCCTCCCTCACAAGTTTATCGATCGAGACTCAGGCATTGCCTTTAGCCATTGGGGATCCATGTAGGATATTGGACCCCCCTATGTCATGCAAATGACCTTAGGCTACTATTCGGTCAAGGGAACCCAACACCAACCGATATGGTCGCAATTTTTTTTTTTTTTTTTTTTTTTTTTTTTTTTTTGTAAAAGAAAAAATAATAACATTTAGCAACAAGTGATATGAACATTGCAATGAAGTCACAGAAACCAAGCATGTAATCCCAACCTAATATGTGGCCCTTACTGTATTATTTGGACGCCCAGGCAGCCTAGGACATGTATCCACTTCTTTCTCTTTCAATGGTTCCTCCTTGAAATAGGTCTACATTAAAGATCAAACAAGATACCAACATTCATAATAGTTGTGGGGGAGTATGAATAACACTACACTACCTTCTCAAACTATATATATAAATCAATATCTTATCCAAACTCGGTCTAAGAGATGACACATCAAATTTATTCATCTTGCGCATTATTATCTTCTACAACAAACAGGTAGAGGATTTATAAAGTTTATTACAAATGTTTAATAATCAAACCAACTATGGACATAGTGTGATGTGAAACTAGGATCACAGTCTATACCTTCGTGGATGCCGGATCATAGGGTGGGGTGGAAAATGGCTGGGACTCTAACCCACCCACACTGTCTTTAATGCTATTAGATCCTATTTTCTCTGCATGTGGAGATGGTAAAGGGAAACCTTCTAGAACTTGTCCCCCAAGTCTGTGGACATCGGTGGCTAAGTGCATTTCTTTTATTGTAGAATTAAACACTTCAACTGACGGATGGGGCCTCGGAAAGTACATTGTAGGAGTGATCAACTTGCCAACTCCGTGTACTCGCCCACTGTGTTCCTTTGTGCCTAGCGGCTGGGTAAGCACATCATTGAAACCATCCACAATCACTCTCCATTCTTCAACTTGTTTGACTATCTCATCCTACACATACATTTTAATTATAATAATTCAAGTGTGCACTAGTATAAAACATAAAATCAAGACACGCAATTCGAACAAATGATACAATATTTGGTACTCACAATTTCTTCAGCTTTCTTCCTCATATCATCATCTAAAAATGCATCGTCCACTTGGCGGCTCAATACCCAGAGGCTATGTCTTTCAATTAGCTCTTCAATGTTTCTCTCACTTTGTTGTTTGATAATGCCAAAAATACAATACACAATTCTCGTACTAGTACTGTATAAATCTAGGCACATGAGCATAATATTCAGACAAAAAATAGGGTTACTTACTAACAGCTCTTCCAATCCTGCATATCCTTTCCGCAACAGTCTGTGTGGGTATTTATTCTTGCTACGAACCTTCTGTGCTTTTTTTCCCACTTTATGTACATATAGAATATAATTATAATTACCGTAATTCTGGTTGTTACTACTATATACATAATTTATTATCCAATATTCAGAGATCACTTAAAGTACGTATAGCCCAAGATTTGGTGGTTAACAGTGCCAAGAAGTCAAGCCATTGGTCAGGCATGACAGTAGAGTATGCAGACTATGGATCCCGTATCTGATTAAGCAAATTAAGATTGGGTAAAATGAATTTTTTATATAGGTAGTGCTTGAAGTCCCGGTATCGGTCCCTAACCAAATCCATCACTAGCTTCTGCCAATTCTTTGTTTTTCAGCACTTATAGGTCCTCTACAAAATGGATGAACACATAATATTATCAATTATACATAATATTATTGTAAGGTATAAACTTTTGATATATACTTTAATATGGTTTTTACGTTTATCACATCACGCATTTTGTCTTTCAAACTCGCTGGCACATCTTTCCATGTAGGACAATTTATTGGAGTATATAAATGGCATATGATTCCACAATTAGCGAAAGAATCTCCCTAGATTTGCCGATGGGTTGTCCTTTCCTGTTGAATTGAAGTTTTGTTTTAATTTTCTTGCCTTTCGATTTAGCGCCAAGTGTGAGTCTTGTTGGTCCTCACTTCTTCTTTTCTGGTTCATGTATTGGTGGAGGGTTCATATCATCCTCACTACTGCTTGACTCCATGCTAACTACTGCTTGACTCCATGCTACCTATTGGGAAATAAGAATAGATAGAATAGAAAAAAAAAAAAAAAGCATGACAAGATCAAACTATTATGGTAATAAGTAATTTAGAGATACCATTAGAGCATGATAAGTACAACATACATTAGATTATGATATAAAAATTTATATGAAACAATACCATAGACAACTTAACAAAGTACATACATATTAGAATAGAAAAATTACAAATCTGGTGGGTTAAAATTTACCAAAAAAAAAAAAAAATGAAGCAAAATAATTGACTTGGTCTATATACTACTCGTCCACTCAAACTCCTTGAACTCCATCTCGACGATACAATCTCCTAGGAGGGTCAATTACATTCAAGTACTCATCATCCGACAGTACTTGGTTAACATCTATTCGTTCCACACATCCAACATCGACCCCTACCTCATTGTCATCTAGCAAATACTCATTATCTGGTGCTGATAAAACAACTGACCAAGTATTATTAAGTTGGTTCTCAACATAAAAAACTTAGTTGGCTTCGGAAGCTAAAATAAAGGGATCATTTCTTTAACTAATCCTATGAAGCTGAAACAATGTGAAACCTAGTTCGTCTAGTTTGACTCCATTGTTAATGTCAACCCAATCACACTTAAAAATCGGAATCCCAAACATGTTATAGTTAAGCAGCCTTATCTCAGTGATAACACCGTAATAACATGTATATGCAAATACTGGATTATTATCCTTAGCACTTACGATATGCATTGAGCGTGCAACTAGGCTTACTCCACTATTCTGGTTAATGCGTAATTTGTCATGTTCATGTGTGTGATAATGACAAACTTTGATTACATATCCAAGAACTTTTAGTGCTTCGTTTAATGGTCCATGTGCTATCCACTCCAACGTACGAGATACTTGAGTGGATGATCCTAACATATTTTCAACCTATGCAAAAAGGATTGCCAAATTAAGAATTACATATTATGAAGTGTTTTAAGTAAAAACATGTTCAATAAATTTAAAACCTTCTTGCGGATCCAAGTAATAAATGTCCGACCATGCTCATCATGGAGCCATTTTTGTTTTTTTCGACTTTTGAGGATGAAGGTGCCTCAAATAATCCAAGTGTTCCTTAACAAAATCAACATAAATAGAAAATGATCATTACATTAAAAGGGAAATACCTTTTAGCGCTTTGATTATATATCCAGGAACTTTTAGCGCTTCATTGAATGGTTCATGTGCTATCCACTCCAACATACGAGATACTTGAGTGGATGATCCTAACATATTTTCAACCTATGCAAAAAGGATTGCTAAATTAAGAATTACATATTATGAAGTGTTTTAAGTAAAAACATGTTCAATAAATTTAATACCTTCTTGCGGATCCAAGAAATAAATGTCCGACCATGCTCATCATGGAGCCATTTTTGTTGGAAAGACCTTGGATTATTTGAGGTCTTTCCAAGAAAGGTTCGACAAGAGAACAAGCCATCTTTTCAGAAATTGTATGATAGGGAGTTTGGATTTGTGAAGGCAATAGTTGCTGGGTTGGTAGTTGATACCCTCGAATGGAGAAATAAAATTGAGATGTTCAACTAATCACATTTGAAAAAGAATGGGGCTACCTTTAAGAGATGAGTTCAGTGTCGCATAGAAGTGGTCAAGACCGTTTAGGGTTTCGGCCAAGACAAGTGGAACAGTGTTATGAGATTGGGATCTATGGTAATTAGAACAGTCCCATTGGCAAGAAAAAATCGCTCAATCATGCATAAGGAGAGAACATGCCAACAAGAGTTTGAAAAGATGACGCACCCACTCCTACAAGTTAAGAAATAAGTTGCCAATACTATCATGTCAATATGACCGTTCTGAACAAAAGAAGAAGCCTCCCAAGGTATGGTTTCAAGAAGCGAAGCCAATGTTTGCAAGTAGCAATGGTGGATGGTAGGGAAGACGAAGGGTCCTACGAGTGGAATCGCTAAGAGAGCATAGAATTCCTCAAAGAGAGGACATGGTTCTTCAACATTAAAATGAAAGACATGAAATAGATGATCCTAGAAGTATACCACTGCCATTAGGAAAGTGGTCTTAAGTTTGACGTGTTGTAACGAGAACCAAGTGTTTAAGCCAAATTACTTAAAAACTATACTGTCTTTCTCACTCAAACTTCCCATAAAACTCTTCAAAAACTTGTTGAAAGCTTCCATGATGTTTATGATTGATGAATTATGATGTTTATGCTTCCCTTAGATGTGTTTTTATAGACCCAAGGTGAAAAAATTGGAGTTTTGAATGAATTTGAACTTGAAAAGTCAAAAAAAAAAGGAAAAATTAGGCAAAATTCGTCGGGCTGACGAAGTGACTATCCAACCCTTAGACGGCCAACCATCTAGGGAAGATGGCCAGCCGTCCTAGCCATGGACTGCCATCAGAGGCCCCTTGCCCAGTTTTCCTTATTTTACCCAATTTTGACCTCTTTTGAGTTCTAAGCGAGATCGAACTTCGATTTTTACCTATTTGGCTTAATTTTTGAACTATAAGACATCGAGTGATGATAAAATTTATTTAACAACATTAGGGCTAATAAAATACATTATTTGGGATACATAGGGGCTCGAAAGGCCAACAAAGCTAGAAATCTATTGTCGTTGGGAAGATTTTAGCGTGCCTCGTGAACTAGGATCCCCTCGATCACCTCGTGATGAAGAAGCACGACCCTGAAGAGGAGGTGAGGTAAGCACCTGTCATCGAAACATAAGTTAAGTCTCAAGGAAATAACGAGAATAAGTTATATGAAATGTTAAGATACTCACTTCGCGTCATTTCAAGTGAGTGAGTGAGATTTAGACGAACAAGATCCCATCTCAAAACGCGATAAGATTAATATACTTTTGGGTATAGGCTGTCAGCGTCTGTTAAAGACATAGTAGGAATTACATAGACGCATAAAGTCAAAAAAGTGGAAAATTAATGATTACCTATGTAATACTAGGATCGATGTGAAATGTCTCATCATAACGAGGACAAGAGATAGGCACATTCACATAGTTACCACCATCTATCATGCGAATAGTCCAGTCAGGCTAAGGCAGAGTGGGCACAGATTGAGAAGGACCTTCATCATCACCACCCCGAGATTGAACTCGAGAGTTATGACCTCTTACACGTTGCCCCTACAAGACTACGGCATTTCTTAGCAAGATAAAAAAAATAGAGTTTTCAAGGACATCGAAGAGAGTGACACATACCCCTTCAGGTGGCATCCCTGATACCAAAGGCCTCATCAAGAACTCTAGACAGAAGGAGCGATAATCATGGCGGGGAAGCAAGAACATCTTAGCATCCATTATGTTAGGACATTTACCAGATCATAACCTTTTAGTTAATCAACATGGCGCTTATGAAAAGGAAACATAGCAGGCACTACCGAAAGTTAGAATCACTATACACTTGACAGCGCACCCGCTTGCCAAGATACCAGTTTCTACCCACAGAGCTCTCAAACAAGACCCTCCTGTGGGTGAGCTCAAAACAGTTTTAGAGAGGACCTGACAGAGAGTCCCTCCATATGGCCCAAGGATCCCAGTTTACCTGAAAAGAATTCCAAGTGTTATAAGACTAAATGAACAAGAGAATGTTTTTAGTGGAAAGCGAAAGGATACACACTGAGTTCACTGTTAAGCAAGCTTGGAAGGCCCTAGTATGGGTATAATCATGACAATTTGACCCAGCACCATTACGTCGATTAAGGGCATACTTTTACAGTATAGGCCAAACTAGATACTCATAAACCCACACTTGAGAGGAATATATAGAGATTAGAATTTCAGAAGAAAGCATGATCTTATGTAAAGAAAGATATAGTTGATATACCTTCCAAACGAAGGCCATCCCAACAAAATTCTTACTCGCCCAGCGAGACTTGTCGTACATACTTCGGTACATGGTGGCTAGCACATCACCACCCCAATTAATGCACTAGATCTCAGACACGCGCTCTATATTGCCCAAGAGGCCAAGGTAGGTCAAATCCTGAGTGCCCGTAAAGAAAGTGTAAGACACTAAATAGAGAATAAAAGCATGCACAATGCACTTAGGGTCACAGTGAGGACCCTCCTTCATATCCTAAAAAGTACTGAAAAGCCAATTGTGACAGACTACCTTTTTGTAGACTGGGATGTTTACACCGATCATGCGAGTCAGATACTCCCCATCAGCATGAGCCCCCTCATAGTATTCGAGGCAATTGCCTCCCATTCTCAGGCCAGAGATCATAGTAAAATCTGTGGGAGTTATGGTAATCTTCCTAAAACCAAAATGAAAAGTGTTGGTGGTATCCCACCACAACTCAGATAGGGCCATGAAAGCATGCCTATTTGTAGGCTTTTGCCAAAGAGAATCAAGGAATTCCCCAAAATCTGCTTTTCGGATATAACTTTGAGCCGTGGGCTGTAAGTTCCCCATTTGATGCCACCCTTCCACAATACCACCCACAAAAGACCGGGTCCGTATGTCAAAATTTGGCTGCAAAATCAGAGATAAGTGTAGTCAATATATTAAAGCAAGCATAGTCAATCGAGCATGGTAAATGTGAATGAAAGGGCACATAACAAATTCGTCAGTTGATACAAGGTTATAAATTCAAGGAATTGACACCATGATTGTAGAAAAATATATGTATTAGTTACATGCAAAAAATCGATGTTTGAAGATAAAGGCCCCCACACCAATGATTTTGGTTGTCAAGTAGAAATTTTCATATGCAAGATAATCCCGAATGAAGCAAAGAAATAAATGAAATTCACATTTGGTGCTAGTAAAGTGCATGTTCTCACCATGGGAAACTAGTGAAGTATAGAGACTAAGTCATGATATCCTACCTTTATTTAGAAATTTTGTCAAACACATGGTGTGTGCATGAGTTAAGTAGGTCTTGGAAGTTAAGTGAGGCATGAATGAATCATCTCAATTCATAATTGTATCACTAGCATGGTGGTAGGAAAAGTTTGGTTTGAAAAACAAAAGTATAAGTTCTTTTAGGAATTTTATCAAACACCTAGTGAGCATATGATGGAAGTGGACTTTAACCACCACTTTGGGAATGGTTAAACCCCTAGAATTACATGTGAAGATCATTAGAAGGATGAGACATTGAAAAAGGATTGAAAATCCAAAGTGAAGTTCACTTGGGAATTTTGTCAAACACTTGGTGTGCACACTTTCAAGCATGTGAAATATGTGGAAATGGCTACTTTTAGCACCCCAGATTTCAACCCCATGAAGAGGGGAGTCCAAAAAATTAATATATGCAACTAAGTAGGGACGAAGCTAGGGATTATGGTGAGGGGGGCAAATTTTAATTTATTGTTAATAGTTTATTCCAATTTAAAAAATCAAGAATAATTTTGGCAAACTTAAAAACCTAGCCAGCTAAGTATAAGCTTATCTGGTTTTTATTCAGTACTATTTGGTAAGTGCCTTTCTTCCGTAAATCAGTTCAATCTTGTTCAGAAAATAAGGCATAAACGCAATTTTTTTCAAAACGTCTGTAAGGCATAAACACAATTTTTTTCAAAACGACTGTAAGTTGGTTTACATAAAAACCATATAGCAAAAAGAGATTAGAATTGGCTAGACCTAGTTTTTAAAGGGGATTTATACCAATAGGACCCTGGTATAAGATGGCTTTACCCAAAAGTCCTGAATTAAATATAATAATTAAAATGATTCATTTATATATTTTAGAAGACGAATTTGCCCCTAATTAAGAATCCGAAATTTGAAAAATGATCAAATATGAATTTATTCCATATTTAGCGGTTATCTAAATTCCTAAAATCTCGCCGCCAATTCATCAATTTTGAAAATTCAAATTTTGATTTTGCTATCTATACAAGATTTCCAGATAGCAAAATATTTTTCAAAAAAGAAAGTAAATAAATGTTTATAGCTTCAATTATATAGAAAAAATAAACATTAAAATAAGGGTTTTATACTAAAAGACCCTCCCTAACATACCCCAATACCATCTGCCCCCTCAAAATACTTAACTAATATAAACCGTGATTAGGATGTATTAGAAGACTAAATTACCCTCAGCCACGTCTTCAGCTGATAACCCCACACGATCTCGCTTTTGGATTTAGCTATTCTGCTGCCGCGAATATAGGAAACGGAAAGCGTATACATTTGAACTCCATAACTACACGAAGCTAAAAATCTGGAGAGAATCATAATCACCTCAGAGACATATTCGGTTCCTCATTCCGTCGGAGCGTCTCTCATCGTTTGATTTCCATAATGACTCTGAAGAAAAAATCGTCAATGAGGAGAACATCAAAACTGGTTTTGATGGGGAAGAACATAGATACTTCCAAAATAAGTAAGTTTTTTAGTCTTTCACCGATTATTTTGGTTCATTTTTTGATTTTTTGTTTGGATTTTGCATTACATTGAGTGTTCTTGATAAAAAAAAATGGGTTTTTATGTAGTTTTTTGTCGGTCAACGGAGTGTATACATGTATACATTTGAAGCTTTCATTAATTTTGTTTGGTTTTCCATTCTACCCTGTTTTGTATGTTTAGATGACCCGTCATTGTGTAAAGAATAAATCTTTAAGGTATTAGGGTTTGTAATATTTGATTTTTAAGTTCAAAATTTATTTATTTTATATGATTTAGGGGTTTTATGTGATTTATGTTTTTCACATAACAAAAGCACAAATCGAAATCTCATTTATAATAGACAAAAAAATATGAATTAAGAACAGGGTAAAATGTATACAACTATTTAAGTTTTTATATTACAAAATATGAATTTTTTTCGTAATATTAGTTACGAGTAATGTATACATTTTGCAATATATACATTCGTATATTTAGAAAATTTTGATGGGTTTTTCATTGTACCCTGTTTTATAAGTTTTTATGATCCGTCATTGTTAAAAGATATTTGGTTTTTTTTTTAATTTTTACATCAGATAAGTCTGAAATGTATACAAATAGGATGATATGTATACAAACAGGGTGAAATGTATACAACTTTTTTTGATAAAAAATAAGAAGATATGATTATTTCGATATATTAGTTTAGAGTGTATAGAAGTATACAAGTAATTACTTGTATACATTTTTAAAAAATGCAAGATATGGCTATTTAAACATAAAGCAACGTTATTATATTTAGAAATTAATTTGTGTACTAATGACTAATTTTGTATATATGACATTTAGGAATAGTAAATGAAAAATTTTATAAAATTTATGTTTTTTGGTTTATTAAATATTGAAACAACTTTGTGTATACATAATGTCTTTGTATACTTGCTGTTATGTTTATACAATTTTATAAACCATTTATGCATGTTATTTGACTTATTGTTATGTGTATACACATGTTCAAATTTGATGAAATTAAATGGAACTGATATCTTCTTATTCATGTACAATGTTGATGTTATGTAGAGAAGCTAATATAATTTTTTTGAATGTATACACAGGTTCAAAACCTATGTACAACTACAGGTCGAACCTTCATGCAACAGTTACGTTGCTGAATGAGGCCAATCTCAGTGTGCAGCATAGGGAGGTGTTGAAGAAGACACCTTTTTGGAATCTATATAACTCAATCTTAAACGGAAAGTTGAATACCCAAATGTGCACGAAGCATGACAGCGACATATTCAAAATTCTAAAGACGTATGATTCACTTAAAGGCGTATTCATTTTGGGTAACACGGAGCATAAATTTGAGGAGAGTGACTTCTCAAATATTTTTGGAATTAACTGTGGAAATCATCCGATAAAGAAATCAGCATCGAGAAAACCTGATTCTCCATTTGTGGCAAGACGACTTTCGGATGTTGACAGGATTGTAGCATCCAAAGTTAGATCAGAAGCATTGCTTGCAGCAGCTGGGAAAAAAAAAACAGACAGGGAAGATTTTGCAAGGCTTCTAGTATTGCACACTTTGATTTCTTTGTTCTTCACCAACACAGCACCTAACATTGGTTGGGATATGCTGAATTATGTTGAAGATCTAAGTCAAATTAAGGAGTACGCATGGACTGCAAGGATCCATGGTTTTCTTATGGAATCAATATCTGAAAATGTTAACACTCCTGAGAAAGTAATTGGCTGTGCAATCTCGATTCTGGTGAGTGATAATTTGAAAGAAATGAATCTTTTTTTCTTTGTATAAATTAGTGTTCAGATACATACAGGTTGACTATTTAAATTTTTGTTTTTTTTTTATTTGTACAGTATTGGGTATGTGAGCACGTAAAAATCGTTGAACCAAGACAAGAATTTCAGCAAAATGATATTCTAATCGTTAAATGGGATTTACGAATGGTGCATGCATCTATGGCTGCAATGGAAGTTGGCGAGCGCGGTTTATTGATGGTATTAACTGTGCATTCATCATTTGAGAATATATTGTGATAAATAATATGTATACATTTTTGAATACTTGTATACTTTTAAATTTGACTGATTTGTTGATTGTTCGAAACTTTAAAAGGTTGAAGAAGATGAAGATCAAAAGGTCCACGAAATTAAGGAGGAGATAGATAGTGACTTTGATATAGAGCCAATATCATGTTCGGCATTAGTTTCATTCAAGGGGGCATTTGATGAAGACATCCAAGAAAAATACGAATCAAAAACAGGATTTGAAGAAATGAAGACAAAGATTAGTAGTTTGGAAGAAGTTGTTGATGGATTGAGGAGGGATAAAGAAGCTCAGATATCAACAATAAGAACTCTAACTGATGAACTGAGAAAAAATGATGAAAAATTATTGGAAATGGAAGTTCATAATGTCACACAGATTGCTTGTGACATCAGAGATAAGAAAATAGAGGATTTGGAGATGAAAATCAAGTTAATGAGAAAGGAACAAATGGAAAGCATTGATGATTTTAAAGCGTTGTTGGTTGTGAGGGATAAGATGATAGATGATCAAAGAGAAATAATTAATGATCTTACAAAAAAGCTGGAAAAAAATCAAGGTAATGTATGATATACAATTTTATTTCTTGATCATTATATTTATGTTACAT
Source organism: Hamamelis virginiana (assembly GCA_017140935.1). Taxonomy (NCBI): domain Eukaryota; kingdom Viridiplantae; phylum Streptophyta; class Magnoliopsida; order Saxifragales; family Hamamelidaceae; genus Hamamelis; species Hamamelis virginiana. The sequence continues at coordinate 285,816 of JAESVK010000960.1, forward strand.
CTCATAATGGAACATGTATTTATATTTGGCTTAATCGTTTATTTATATGTATAACTAATTGGTTTTATGAATACCTAATTGGTTATATGAAGTTTACCTGAACTATGCAAAACTGACAAGCACAATATTAATGTATACATTTAATAGAAATGATATGTATAAAATATTTAAAATTGGTAGTGTGATGGTCATGTATACTTTGATAATGAGGTTATGTGTTGGTTATGTTGTGAAAATTATATTGTGCATTATATTTCATATAATGCAAATATAATGCACTGACAGTATGAAAAAGAAACAAAGATAGTGGTCATGGTTGTGGTGGGTGGTGCTATTCCATGGTTATAGTGGTAGTGGTTGTGGTGGTGGGTATGGTTATCAAGGTTGTAGTAGGTGGTATACAATGAATATAAAGCATTAATTTAACATGTATAGAAGATAAAATAATGTGTGTGAACAATGAATATTAAGCTTGTGTGTAATTTACCATAAACATGTATAAATGTTAAAATGTTGGTTGTGTAATGGTTATGTATACTTTAGTATAAATATCCTCACAATTTAATACTTGATATAGGGTAATTGAAAAAAGGTTTGATTAGTGATTTGAAATGATGATAAAAGGGTTATGGAATGGAATTCATAATTGTGATATTAGCTGAAATAAAAATTTACATAATTATTGTTTTTGTGATCCATATAGTTGTATTAATGAACTCATGGTTAGGGTAATAAAACTTTTTTATATAGGATTGTAAAATGAGGTTAATTTGTGAAATTTATGTTTAATATATACATATAAACAAGTTTTTTAGTATTGAGTTTTGATTATACATATTTCATAGTCCCATGTATACATGAAAGTTTATGCACCTTATTATTTCTATCAACCAGAAACTCCTACAGAGATTGAAGTTTTAGAGAATGACAATGAAAGAATGACCAAGAAGCAAAAGGTGACAGGAAATGAAGATAAGAAGAAGGGAGCGAAGACAGTCACTCCTTCATCCCTTGTTAAAAGATTAAAGCTTAAAGAGCGAAAAAATGTGGAGTTGAAGGATTTTACTTATGAAAAAAATAGAGGAAAACAGCATAAGAGGAAGCAAAGTCCTCAATCAGGGAAAGAGCTCACAGCTGTAGAACAAATACCAGAACCAATTGTCATAGATGAAGATGAAGTCCAAGAAAAGATTAAAGAAAAAAAACCAGCTCCGTTTGTGCTTACAACCGCAATTGCAAAGTTGTTGAACCAAGAAGTTCGGGACAAGCTTAAAGCTATATATAAAGAAGGAGGGTTGATGTAAGTTTTTTGACATTTATATTGTGAATAATTATTGTAGTAGGTGTTTAGATGCTTACATTAATAATTGTGCTTGATTATTGCATTCAAACAGGTCAACAGTCTGGTCAGCGGGTTGCAATGAAGTGATCATTTCATTAGAGGATATCAATGCCCTATTGCGAGAGAGTGAATTATCTAACTTTGTAAGTTATAAAGATGTAACTTAAAGCATTATTATGAGAACAAAACCATATATGACAACTTTTCATATTAACTGAAATATTGTTGATTGTTTGAAGGTTATTGATGCATATGCAAGACTTTTGTTTGACAAACAAACGGATTTGGATACTCAGCAAGGAAACCTGATGAATAAATCTTATTATTTCCCTTGCTTCTCTTTGGTAATGTATACTTTAGATTATCTGATTTATTTATATTAATTCATAGTAAGCTAATGTAATATATTTGTGAATAGGATATGTTTAATCTGAAGAATAAGGATAGGGAAGAACATGCTGTAAACAGACATTTGGAAAAAGCTTCGAAGGGGTTCGACTTATTGTTTTTCCCTTTGAACCACAACAACTTTCATTGGACTCTTTTACTCTTTGATAAAACCAATGGAGAATGGTATCACTACAATTCTTTATTGCCAAGAACCACAGGAACAAGGGATACTTACTTTGAGAATTGTGGTACAGTGGTAAGAAAAAATACATAAATGTGTATACATTTCAACATTATTTATTAAAAAATAGTAATGGTGATGTATGATTTATCTATTTCTTTGTTCACTATACAGAAAATTTATGTTGAGGACTTCTACAACTGTCATGATTCAGAAGAGCTAGATGGAACAAAGGAGTTTTTGCCAATTTTTAATGAATTTAAAATACCGCAACAAATATATGGATCGTAAGTGTACCTATCTTTCAATAGGATACATTTTATGTATACATGAAAATTTCATAAATGATTTCTTTTTGAATCTCTTCATATATGTATAGATATTTCAAATAGTTTCTGTTATACAGTTGTGATGCATATATGTATACATGAATTAGTTACTAATGATGCTTTTTATTATTTTGTTTAGGTTGGACTGTGGAATTTATGTGTGCATGTATATGAAATATTTGAGTGAACATGGACATGGGGAAGAGAGAGGAGTTGTGTTCAATGCAAATTCAACAAATATGCCGGAACCAACAACACGAAGCATACTTCCTGATAAGTTCTCAGTTACAGAAGTTCGCAAGTTTCGTGCTGAAATGATAAGAACATTTGTTGAAGATCCATTGAAATCTTGGCCATCACACAATAGGGGAAAACATATATCTACAGATGATGACTTTGCTTAAGTTAATGATTTGGATGTTTTTTGGGTTTTTTACTTAATATAAAATCAATGAAAAAAGAATATTCTATTGATTTTAATTTTTAATTTATATGTGATTTAGTTGGTTGGTGTTATATGTGGATATGAAAATTTGGTAGAATGTGATATCAACCATATGAGTGAAATAGGCATGTTCTGAAGTTATGATTGTAACCCTTATCTCTCCATAGTTGTAGTTTGGGCTTATTATGGTATGAGAGATTAAATCAATAATTTGAGAATGAAAATGCATAATGATGCCTAAAAATGCATAGTATATACTCACTTTTAAAATCAGCTCCGTTTACATATCAAATAAGTAAAATTATACATTAGAAACATATATATTAACTTGTGCTTCTTATTTATCAAAAGAAAATGACCTTTTAAGCTATTGAATTTGTGCATAATATATAATACTGCCCAATGTACCATGTATTCGTCACAACATAAAATCAAAATTATTTTCAACAAAACTGTTAGACTTAGATTGGAGTAAGCCAATCTAACATTTTTATGCAAGCACTAAATATGTCAATTAGTAAGTACACGAGCCTCATCAAATGCCAAATAATACAAAATATAACATGACCCTATCTTTAAAATTGATAAAGTCTCTTTAAAACCCATAATCCAAAATAGTTAATGGCTAAAACCAACATAAAATAATCTTTTACTATACCAAACCACAAAAATTTCATAAAACCAATCATCATCCAAAATTTCATGTATACAAGACCTCAAAAAATGTAATTTTTGATAATAATATGTATACATTTACGAATACATGTATACTTTTTTAATTTGACTGATATGTTGATTGTTTGAAACTTTAAAAGGTTGAAGAAGATGAAGATCAAAATGTCCACGAAAATAAGTAGGAGATAGATAGTGACTTTGATATGGACCCAATATCATGTTCGGCATTAGTTTCATTCAAGGGGGCATTTGATGAAGACATCCAAGAAAAATACGAATCAAAAACAGGATTTGATTCGTCTTTTCCATAAATATGAGACATGGACATTTATGCAAGACAAAATGCAAATAGTGTAAAAAAAATAAATAACTTTATTGGGAAATAGCATTATAAATTCTAACAAAAATAGCTCAAACTTCATTGATCAAACAAAGGCGCCCTACAAGTTTTCCTGTTGTGGTTCCCTGGTTTGTCACATCTCCCACATGTAATATTTCTAACATTCTCGCCTCTAGAACGAAACCTCCTCTTTTTTGGCCTACCAGGCTGTGTTTTACAGTTGGGCGGACGTATAAATTCTTCATTGCACGACCAATAAAGTTGACCAATGGAAGGCACGGGGTAAATTGTCTCCGCATAAACCTCACGATATGTGGAAACATAAAAAAAAGGATCTACTAAATCATCCAAACTTTTTCCACTTTTCTGAATGGCCACGGCTGCGTGTGAACAAGGAATACCATTCAATTGCCATTGGTAGCAAGAACACGTACGCCGCCCTATATCAACCATGACTGATGGAAAAGAGCACACCTCATAAACATCGAGATTTGCTACTTTCACTTCCCATGTCCTACCTTCCTCAAGGGATGTTTGCAGTTTCTCAACAATAACTGGACATACAACTGAATTCCAAAGCATTGATTGTTTTCTAGAATCCGCTAATTTTTCCATAATTTTTGAACGAATGGTATCGACTAGCTTCATCACAGGCTTGTCCCTTGCTTTCCCTATGAACGCATTGAACGATTCAGCGGCATTGGAAGTCATCTCCCCATAGCGTTGTCCTTCAAAAAAAGCATTTGACCAATGCTTAGGGTTCTGCAAATTTGTCAGAAATTGATTAATTTTTTCCTTGCATTTGTAAGCCTTCAAAGTATCCATATGTTGATTAAATGAATAGGCTGTTGGCGCGTATGCACAATCACCAAACTTTGATACAATAGACTCCTTTGATTCACCCTTGATCTTCCTTAGCTTGTCTCTTAAATTGTTCTTCAAGTGAACAATACAGAATGCATGGTGACAGTCAGGCCACATTCTAGGGACGGATTCAACCAAACCTCCATGCCTATCAGAAACAATTGTGTATACACGTTCATCATCGATGATTGTTCGAAGGTTTTCAATAAACCAAGACCAATTCTCGTCATTTTCTGCATCAACAACAGCAAATGCAACAGGAAATATACCTGCAAAATAAAAAAAGTTGAAATTATTAAAAACGAAAAAAAAAAACAGTAGATTTAAGTTAAACTATGTATTATCCTGAAGTATACAAAAATACTGAAGTAAAAATTGATTATAAGACAGATAAACATGAAATAATATAACAATAACAAATTCTATATAGAAAAATACAATTTTTAAACTATATAAATACCATTATTCCCGTCCTTGGCAGTTGCAGACAATACCATGCCTTTGTATTTTCCTTTCAAGAAGGTACCATCAATGAACAACATTGGCCTACAATTGTTAAAACCATATATGCATGCATAGAAGGTAAAAAATAGTCTCTTAAAACGTGTTTCATTTTCTTCCAACTCAAGTTTGAAGAAACTTCCCACATTCTTCCGAGATGCTTCATCAATGTACCATCGTAACTCGTTGAAAGAAGTTGACTCGTCCCCAAATAAAACACATTTGGCCTTCTCGAGACCAGACCAAGCTACACGATATGTTGCCTCCACCCCGTAGTCCGACCTCAAGTACTTCAAAACAGCAACTGGACTAATCTCAGGGGTGACTCTAACAATATTAATAATGCACTCACAAACAAGGTCAGCGGACACTCTCCTATTCTTGTTGGTAAGAATATATGTTCCACATGTATGAACTTTGTTCATCGTCTTGATTTGAATCATTTTGTCCCCTTCTTCACCGGAGCAATGTATGTGCCATTTGCAATTTCTTTCCTCACGTAGAGCACATTCAACAGTGATCCTCCTAGGCTCGTTTTTCACAAACTCATAGTCAAAACCAAGCTTCACAGCAAATTTACAAAGAGTAGAACGAAATTCATTTGCACCGCCAACAAAAAATTGCCCGACATCTTTAATACCAAAAGCCCAAGAATCGGATAAAAGAGGTTTTTTCTTGTGAGGACAATAATTTGGTAATCGATCAACCTCAGGTACAACTGGCGCACAAGTGTCAATGAAATCTGAATGGGGAACTACAGAAGACGAACTTATCTCACTGTTATCATCTAAAACATTATTAGAAATCACATTTACATTAAAGGTTGAAATCTGCATATGTGAAGCAACAAACAGCAAGTTATTCAAATCATCATCATCATCAAGCATGCAATTATCATGACCCGGTAAAGAATATTTCAGTTGGATAGAAAACCGATCAAGATTTGACCATTTCATACATAAATGGTCAACTATCTTCCCATGACTTGGATCGACTTTGTCAACCCGGAATAATGTGGTTTTCTGCTGGAATTTACATAAAAGCAAGACCGATGTATTCAAATCCATCTGAAAAAAAAAAAAAAAAAAAA
>JAESVK010000960.1:377391-408839 GCA_017140935.1 Hamamelis virginiana
TTTTTTTTTTAAAAAAATTATTTTTTTCGGAAAAAACAAAACGACATCGTTTTAGGGGATCTTTTTTTTTAAAAAAAATTATTTTTTTTCTGAAAAAGTAAAACGACGCCGTTGTGATATTAGCTGATCGATTTTGGCGCTTAATTTCCTACCCATCTCGATCACTCCTCTCTCACTCTCTGCCATAGATGATGAGAACTCTCTCTCTCTCTCCTCCATGCGATCCGCGCGAGCCATTGCTGCCATGGAGAAGTCTTCGGAACCCTAGCTTCTTGCCGCCGCGGAGCACTAATCGAAAACCTAGCTTCTCCGTGCCGGGAGCACTCATCGGAACCGTAGCTTCTCCCTGCCGTGGAAAACTCATTGGAACCCTAACTTCTCCCTGCCGGATTGATGGACTTCTCTCTGCCGAAACCGTAGCTTCTCCTTACCGGAACCCTAGCTTCTTCCTGTCGGAACCCTGCTGTGAAACCCTAACCCTCTCTGAAACCCTAACCCTCTACCTCTACCCTCTACCCTCTACGGCAGAGCACTTCTCATCAACAGACATTTCCACCCCATCGCTGCTTGTGCTTCACCATCTACTTTCTTGGAAAAGGAAGAGGTAACTACTCGTGTTCTAGATCTTCTTGACACTGTTGTGGGATTCAATGATTAGGTTTCCAAGGTAGGGGACGCATGCAGATTTCTTAATTATGCTTTATTTTCTCAATTACATCTGTATTATGGTTATCTTATAAGAATTGAAAATGAGAGTTAATTTGGGTTTTTCATTTCTCATGTTGGATTCTTATTTTTTCGGTTGTAATAGAGTTCGTGTTAAATTTGAAATCGAATTGGGGGTGAACTTTGCTGTTGGTTGTGTTGGGGTTTGGATTAGTCCCAGTCCATTTTATCCCCTTTATACTTTGATTTCTTTCAGCATGGTCTATCTTTTTATTTTTTGTTTCTCTCCATCCCTGAATGAAGAAGTCCATGTAGAAGATTACTATCTCCTGATTTCAGCATTCTTGTGTAGGCCATTGATGATGATTGCAATCAAACAGGACAAATGTTGGCGGGGCTGCTCCACTGGTCACAGGGGACCTTTGCTTCAAAGGTTAGTCCATTGTCTGTAAATTTTAAGATAAATGAAAGCCCTCTACTCTGTCAACTAGAGGAAATTTGCCCTACTTTCAAAGATGACATTTTGGCCTATAAATTACAGAGATACTTTTGCACAGTTTAGTTGCATTAACGTGAGCTTTATGGTGAAAGCATCAGGAAAGCATGCCATAATGATTATCTAAGGCTCTAAAAGGTGGAGAAGGATGCAAAGAGTGTTAATAAGGCAACATCTAACAGTTTTGTTAGTTGAACTTGGGACATAAACATCTTGTAAGTTGTAGAAAAGTCTGAAATAATATGTTTACTCCTTTTTTGTAACAATCAGCTGATTTGTGAAATATTATTAGATTTTTTGTCTTTGAAGTTAGTACCTATCTAAATTCTATAAGAATGAGGATCCGCAAGATAAGAATTACTAACCTTGGGAACTTCTGTTTACTATCCATTTAATTACTTTTAGACAAGTTCTTTGGAATCTCCTAAGCATTGTATATTGCATTTCCATGTTTTACCCAACAATGTTCTTATATTCCAAGTTGATAAATAAAGCCTATTCTTTTGGAGCGACTTCTTGACCCACTCTTGCCTATGGCCTAGAATCCCTTACTCAAGTCTCATCGCATCTAGGATTTAATACACGGCATCACTTCTAGGCAGCCCCATAGATAATCACTGTTTATAATTTTAATCCTGACTTAAATATCTAAAGCCAAATTTGACATGTCATTCAGGTCGAGGAAAATCTTTGTTCTTGCTAATCCTAGGTTTACGATGTTTGGGTAATTCAGTCTAGATATTTGATTGAAAAAGCCCATTAAAGAAAAATTTTCATCTGCATTGTGAGGCAAATTATAAGTGTGTATATTTTGCCTAAGATATTTAAGCATGGCTTTCTCAGTACAGTGGTAATATTTCTTCTTTAATCCTTTTGTGCCTCCTTGTTAGTATATAGTAGCCAAAGGCCACAAGTTAGAATAAACCGGACTTGTGTTTTTGTGCATCCGGTTATTTGTTTTTAAGGCATCATTTGGTTAGTATTTTGGAAGCACCTTACTTGTTTTTGGGAGAGAAAATTGCTTTAATTTTCATTCTGAAAGGCAAGAAAATTAGCCCCAATATATGAACTAAATTGTGCCATAGTATTTGCTTATGTGTTTTTTCTTCCCTTAGATTCCTTAATTCTTTGCAAGTTTTGACATGTACTAGCAGTTGGTATTGACAAAACATTAGGCTGATTCTCATACTAGTATTTCTTCTGTTGTTGTTGTTGTTGTTTTTTGTCTAATTATTCTTTTTTTTCCCCTTTGAGCTATGACTTACAGTTATATTTCTAGTAGGTTGTGCTGGACAAAGAGAAACAGGTGGCAACAGTGGAAATAGAGGAGGACGGCGGACTTGAGACTTTATGTCTACACTTACCGGCTGTAATAACGTAAATATCCATATCTTCTCATTGGTTTCATTTTTATGTGCTCTTTTGTCATTTATTCTATTCTATTCAATCAGTTACTCTATACTTGAAACGTTTATTTATTTATTTATTTATCCTTTGGATGCTTGTTAAAAAAATGAGACAAGGTCAAGGGCCTTCTACATGAGAGGTATACACTTGAGCCTCTTGAACTACGTGTTCCTTTCTTCTTTATAATCAAAAACCGAAATGCTAAGTGATTTCAAAACTTCTGAAGCCATTTAGGAACTGATATTTACTCTATTACTGAAATTCTTGAGTCCTTTTCTTTTGAATGATTGCTAAGAAAAACTAATGAACTTAATACGCTCATTTGAAATGCTTTGTATATATAACTCAATGGACTCATTCAATTTCTATGGGGAATAAAACGCCCCATTACTTTTGAGTAGAAATTATTTAAGGGTTGGAGGACCTAGTAAGAACTGATTGATAGTTCAAAACCCTTAATGGGATGTAAAGTGCAGTAATGCTGGTTCCTAGTTTGTTCTTCTTCTTACTGTTGTGTGTGTGTGGTTTCTGAAAATCAGCTTTATGTGCATCTAGCTTTGAATTTATTTTCTTTATTCATTTGGGAGAAGTGTTTGGGTGTTTTATAGCCTTGTAGGCTTGTATGCTAAAAATACGGATTTTTTGCTAGTACAAATTTTATATTGTGCTTCATTTTGCTGATTAGTTGTATGTAAGACTGGGGAGATAAAATGGTGTTGGTTATCAAGAAAGTTGAATGTGAAATCCGAGTACCTTGTGATGTGGTTTGCACTTTTTAACTGAAACATGCATAAGTCAATAGGAAATGCTGATATGCTCATATGATCGTGTTTTTGAGAATGTGTTAGTGCTCATATGCTTATATTTGATGCACACAAAAGTGGGTTGATTGGTATGGGGACCTAGGCATCATTAGCATCACACTGCATGGTTGGGTGTTACTTGGACTTGGAGTACCTCAAGCCTAATGATTTTTTTTTACATGTGAGTTCTTGTGGATTATTCTCTGGCAAAGGAAAATAAAAGGTACTTGTGGGTTATTTATGGCTTGCATTTTGTGGAGCATACCAAGGTGAGCCTTCTTTATAAAAAACATTTAAGGACCCATTTGGATAGAATAATGTATTATAATTCTATCTCCAAATCCCGTACTTGCTAGAAGAATATATATGAAATTAATTATACTAGTAAGTGAGAGGGGAAAAAAGACCAAATGTGCGACTTAATTCTAACAATTAGACTCATAAACAATGATGGCTGTCTAGTTATCTGAGTGCCGTGTGAGGATTTTGATCTCTGCAGATTGAACAACTTGTGCATAAACAACTGTATAAATTAAACTTGCATTGCAAATGAGCATATTAAGATAAATCTTGAAAGATTAGTTGCTTAGCTTATTCTGATGGAGTATCTTTTGCCCTTGAAAGCTAAAAGATAAGAAATATGATATTAAAAGAAAATTGCCTTATCATAATTAAATGGAGCAAGAGTATATTCAATGAAGACTGTTGGCATTCTTGTGTCCTTGCTAAGAGGGTTGTAAAGTACGTGAAACTGATACTGGTTGCTTACGTTGTCCTTGCTTACATAGTTGTAAAGAGCTGACTTTTTTTTTTTTGGTTGGATTTATTTGACGTAGGTTCATGAAGGGAGAAATCATGAAGTTTGAGAACTTGTGAAAGATACTAGACTTAATTATGGTAGGTAGATTTGATTGTAAAATGCATAGCTTGGTTTGATTGTAAATTATAGTTATATAATTACAACACTACTATTGTGTTTAGTTTTGGTGTTATCTTATGGGAACTAACGACTGAATCTCATGCCATGGATTAACCTCGATTCCTCATAGGTCTATCTCTATTTGCACTTACACGAGGTTGGTTGTTGCTGGGACATCCCAAAATTGACATACAGTGCTCGATCCCTACCTCAAACTTTTTTTGAGATTGGTTTTGCAATTTTTTTTCTTCAAAACTCCCAGAATTTTGCTTGATCTTCTCTATCTATGTGTGTGTGTGTGTGTGTTGTATTGACAGTATTTTATTAGGTTTTGACAAATTTGGTTGTACAGCATCACCGATTCCAAGGTTTTGCAGTAAAAAATATGGTATTATATTGGTGTAGTGTATTCCCTTGGTTTTAGTTACTCAATTTTTACTCATTACATAATGCTGATCTCTCTCTCTCTCTCTCTCTCTCTGCAGGTTACTGTAGTCAAATTTAATTGTGTACCTTTTCGAATTTATCCTGCATGAAAGAATTTGGATTTCTATGCTCTTCATGTACATCCAACATCTTAAGTAACATGCTGCACAAACTACAACTCCCCTATGATTATACCATCACTTAATCTCTACTCTCCTGTTATTAACCCACCAATCCAGCCTTTTTTTTTTTTTTTAAGTCTATTTGCCATTTATTTTTTATGAAGATTGAAGCAGTCACAAGAAGAATCCTGTGGATTAAGTCTGTGGATCCAAAAGCAAAAGTTCTAGTGTTCTTGAGTTGGAATGATGTCCTTGATGTGTTGGAACATGCCTTGACTGCTAACCATATAAGCTTTATCCGGATGAAAGGAGGCAGGTAAGAGTACTTGTTTAATAGCATATGTAAAACACATTAAGACAATGCTCTATTTCACATTTTAGTATACGATGCACCCAATCTATGGACTGTAATGAAAGTTTGAACTTGGCACTTATGCATTGGGTTGTACACATCATTTGATCCCTACTTCCCAATTAGTCTAATCAGATGACTTTGCTAATCTTGTAGATAAATTTTTGTGCACCATTGATTTTATGACACATTGTAAGTACAGGAGATCACATGTTGCCATCAGCCACTTTAGAGGACAGAAGAACAGTGCAGATGGAACTGACATGATGGGTGATCAGCAATTAGAATCAAAATGTGTTCAAGTGTTATTGCTCTTATCAGCCACTTTGGATTTTCTTTATCTCTAATGCTCGTTCTATTGCAAGATTAATAAAGACATTTTTGCATCCTTATACTTCTTCTAGTAGTTGTGCTTTTGATATACATTTGCTTAATTGAGGTTTAGCTTCATACTTTTGCAAGATTGTATTGATGTTTGGATATAAGTATATAAGTTCTAGAAACTTTTATTTTTATAGGTAAAAATTTGGGAATATTGCAAAAATAGACGAAATGCTGTCGAATTTTTGTCTTAAAATTAAAGCATGCACTTCTATACCAATAATAGATGTAGAAAAACACCGGTATTTTTCTCCATAAACATATTTTCATACAATTTTTTTCTAAGGTTGTTGAATTCCTGAAACTTAATTTCTAGAATAGCTTTACTCTAGTAGTAATAAAGTTTAAAGTCATAATTACATAAGTCATTGTTTTGTTTTTAAGTTTGAATTTATATATGCATATAAGTTGAAGCTTCGATAGAGAAAATTTTAGTAGTTTATATTCTTCTTTTTAAAAGTAGAAATAGTATTGGGATTGGTTTGTAATAGTATCTTTATATAATACTGATAATATTTTCATTTCTTGTGAATTATTTAGATTTTATAGGCTTAATGAAAATAATTTTGGTAAGCTTTCATACAATAGGTTTAATTAGGAATGCAAAATTTTATACTTTAAAAAAAAAATAAAAAAAATCATAGATTTAAGAGGACAGCTTTACAACTGTCCTTAAAAATATGATTTAAGAGAACAGTTTTAAATGTGTCCTCATTCGCGATGTCCTTATAAAAAATATGAATTAAAGGACGGTTTTACGAGTGTCCTTAAAAATATGATTTAAGAGGATTGTTTAAAACTTTCCTTAAAAAAGTTTTTAAGGACAGTTTTAAACCGTCCTCTTAAATCATATTTTTAAGGACACTCATAAAACCGTCCTTTTAATTCTTATTTTTAAGGACACTCGTAAAACCGTCCTTTTAAATCTATGATTTATAAAGACATCGAGCATGAGGACACAATTAAAATCGTCCTCTTAAATCAAAGAGGACGGTTTAAAACCGTCCTTAAAAATGTTTTTTGTAGTAGTGATTGTTTGTACATCATCTACTCTTGAGGGGTTTCTCTATTGTACACATTCACAAATTTCATTTGTAATCTTGTGAGATTTAAGGGTTTGTGAAATCCTTGTGGGTGAGAATCTTCCACCTTGAAAAAAGATTGTGGGTGAGTGATCCATAGTGGATTGTGGAATCCTCAAGATGGAGATCTTGAGGGGTAGATGTAGACGGAGATCGAACCACGTTAAAATCCTTGTGTTTGAATCTCTCTAACTCTATCTCTTGCATTTAAATTTGTTTAAGTGCTCTATATCTTGTTGAGCTGTGATTCATTCTCATATTCTCTCTATCTCCAATTAAATTTATTATTTTGTTTGTTTTCCGCTAAATTTAATTAGACCTAATTTTTTAATTGGTAATTAATTTTTATAAAGTTTGCTATACTCTATTCACCCCCCCTCTAAAGTATATTTTGGGCCAACACATGGATTCAAGGATCTTCGAGCAATGACTTGAGCTTCAACACATGCAACCTTCCTTGAGATCTTTGACAATTAAGCTTGAGGATGAGGACATTACAAGAGACACTTACATTCATAAGAATAAGCCAACTCTAAAATTCCTAACAATCTCCCCCCCTTTGGCTATTCTTATGCAAAACTCCAATTACATAAAAGAAGAGAAGTACAAAAACAAAGGAAGGATTTAGAGAAATCACAAGACTAAATCTCCCCCTCAATAGAATCCACACATCTCCCCCTCAATTACATGTTAAAAAGAAATGAAATTAATCTAAGCTTCTTCCTGTAAAACAAATACTCAAACACAATGCTCAAGGAAAAGATTAGATACCATGTTAGTGTAGACATCCATTTTTGACCTTGAATAGAGTCATGGATGGTTGCCTGTGAGTTGAGGTGAAATAGGGTGTTAAAACCCTAAGTTGCTTATAATACCCTTTTGAGCAATTAGATAGAGGTCATTATCCCATGTAGGTTTTTAGGTCAAATTGAGTTGGTTCTTTTTGCATTTAGTTTTTAGTGAGTCTAGGAATTGAATATCCCTGTTAAATTTCATAGCATTCCGAGTCTGGCTTGATAGGTAATAAGGTCTTTTGTGATTTGAAAGGCAGCATTGTCATTTGGATCACAAAAGCTCCGAATGACCGTCGACCTTGTCCTGAATTGTCCCGTGAGTTTGACATGGATATTTAGGGTGTGTTTGGTAGCTAAGTTGATCAGTGGCGAGGTCCATTGAGCCTTTGTGCTTATGTTTGGCAGATAAGGCTCAGAAGGCCCTTTTAAGGTCAAATTAGGGTTTCAACCAGGAATGATTAGGATTCGATTGTTTTATCAAAATCAAAGCTTTATGAAACTCAAAATTTTTTCCAAAATGTTTCCAAAACATGTTTCGAGAAGTAGAAATAGTTTTTACGACCAATCGGTTAGTGGATTTCAAAACCCTAAAAGGGCCCGATATGCCTAAAACAGCTAATCGGCTTGGTTTCTCTCAACCCCTTGACCATGGTTAAGTTTTTTCATCCTCAAACTCTTCTTAAAACATGGAGAATCGAATCACGATCGTTTTGGTGCTTGAATCGTTGAATTTGGACTTGAAACGGACCAGAAAATCCGAAAACAGCCGAGACGGGTCGAGAGAGGCCCAAAATGGGTCAAATTTGGGCTGAAGCTTGAATGACCATCCATCCCAGGATGGTCAGCCGTCCCTAGGAGGATGGTCACCCGAGATTTTTGCCTTATTTTGCCAATTTTTTGAGTTTTGAGAGTTTTTGTCGCTTGGGACTCTTCCAAAGCCTATCTAGCTCAGCTTGGAGGGTTTTGCACGACCTTTGGGACTTTGGAAGACTTATTTAAGACCCTTAGATCATTCCCTAGGGTTTTAATGAGAGTCATTGATCAAATTGAAGCCTCTCCTATATATACATCACTTATGAATCAATTTAGGGGGGGTTAACTTTGGTTTGAGAGACTTTGGCACCCTATAGCTGCACCTAGAACCCTAGCTACGAATTTGGAGGCCATTGGAGCTTGAAGAAGAAGGATTGGATCAAGGAAGAAGAAGGATTAAGGTACATTCATCCCTCTCATTAGTCTTAGCATGCTTAGTTACATAACATAGTTAATTTTCGGGCTATTTGGCATAGTTCTGAAAATTGCAACATGTATGCTTTAGTTTCTTCTAATTATTTGCATGAGTTAGGTTAGGATTGAATGTTTAGATCATGTATGTATGTTTAGGATTAAATATCTTAGTGTTTGCATATAGTTTAGCATGTTCGTATTGCATGAAGTTTTCTGTTTTGAGTTAAGTTTGCATAGTTGTTCATAAGATTCTTCTTTTACATGAATATCAATGTTCTTATTGTTTGTTGAGCATGATAGCATTGATTAGATATTAGAAGCATGTCTTAGGATGAGTTTTGTTCGGTTAGTTTATGTCTAGAATGCATGCTAGGATATTAAAGTTGTTGTTTTTAACACAACGATTATGTTTTATGTGTCATTACATGTTTTGGCTTATGACTCTACATGAGAATGCATGGTTTCATGTTTTGTGTTAAAAGAGTGTTTTCATATATGTTTTGAGCATGCTTTAGGATGGTTTAGGTACTATTTTTAGTTACATAGAGTCTTTGCATTTATATGTGTTCGATAGAGTGAAAACTTGATCTTTTATGATTTTATATGGATGATTATCTTTGTATGCATATTGTGCTTGTGTGGTTCAATGTTTAATGGTTCGAGGGAGCTTACAAAGGTAAGATTCTTTCCTTGTGATCCAATTTTAATGCACATGATGGTATATGTTCATATTAAAGCAAGAAAGTATGGTTTTTAGTCAATTATCGCATATTTGTATTGTAGAAAGCATGCATTGTTACTAGGATTGTCTTTGCATATTTTTGGCATTACATTAAGGTGTTTTTATGTATGTTAAGTTGCTGTCCAGCGGCTTAAACATCCTTTAGTCACTTTATTTTAATGTATTTTTAGGCATTTAGGTTAGCAATCAAGTCTAGGACAACCTAGAAATGGTTAGGGTCATTTTCGCATCATTATTAGAGTCCTTTTACATGCTAGAGTTGTGTTTGCATTGGCTTTCTTGTTTAGGAACATGCTTAGGATGTGTCCTTATCCGTGTTAGAGTTTAGATACAAGTAGGTAAGGTGTTCTAGATACCCTAAGAATGGGGGAAGTGTTTGCACTTCCTTAGGACTCCCTTAAGATAAGGTATTATCCTCAATTATTGTTTTAGAGTTTGATTAGAAGTCTAATCTATAAGAGACTATCTTAAAAGGAATTTGGATAAGAAAAGAATTGTATTTTGAAAAGAATTATTTTTGAGAGAAAATTGTGTTTGAATAAGAGGTCTCTTCAGATTAAAATTATAAGTAGACTTTAAAAGATAAGATGAAGGTAGTTCTCTATCTTAGGATGAGTCCTAAGTATTTCGAACTTCGTGGACTTTAATTCTTATCAGGAAACTGATAAGGTACGTAGGCCGCCAATAGGGTTCAAGTCCAACTTTTAGGTTGACTGTGTGTCTCCTAAAGTCTTTAAGGATTTGTTTGCTTTTTATTTATTTATTTATTTATTATTATGTCTTATTATTATTCATATTTTGTGGTTGATTAGATAATTAGATTTGACATGATAAGATTTTGATAAGCCCGAAAGTAATTAGGAGACCTTTAATTAGGGTGAGATAGGTGCTTACAGGATGCGTTCTGGAACCTTCCTATCTCATAACCTAGCCCCCGAATCCAACTTTGGTTCAAAGACTTGCTTTTCCTTAAAAAATGGAGTCATTGTTTTATTGAAAATAAAACTCTTTTTATGGTTTCCTTATGCCTTAAAAATAAGGTGGCGACTCCCAGTTTTTCTCAAACTCTTATCATTTTTCAAAACTCAATCTTGAGTGGATAATAGAGAAGGATAAATGTGGATAATAGAGAAGGATAAATCGAGACGGATAAGGTTATCTACAATCCACGATGATAAGTGAATGCTTCCAAATCTGCGGTGGCTGGTTCACAGTTAGTCAAAAAAACAATATTAAAAAAATTAATACAAAATACCATGTTAGCCAAGGAAAAGATTAGATACCATGTTAGTAAAAAATAATCAAAATCAAAATCAAAATCAAACCACAATGACTAATACAAGAAAATTAAAAACAATATTATCAACAAGAAAATTATCAACAAAAACAAATTATCAACAAAGTGATATATCATCATCTCTTCACAAACAAAAATAAATTCATCTCCCCCTTTTGCATTAGAACAAAACATAATAAAAAGAGTTCAACAACTCATATCTAAAACAACTAATCTAGCTTTGAGAAAAATATAAATACCCATCAAAATCTAAAATAACTAGCCTAGTTCTCCCCCTTTTTGTCACAAAATGACAAAAATTAGTTTAATGTCCTTTCAGACGAGACTAGTTTAACGTCGTTGCGGACGAAAGTAGTTTAACGTCATTGTCGACGAAACTCTACCAATTGAAGATCTATGATTAACAAGCTCACAAACCACAGTGATTATAAACAGAATTTACAAAACAAAGAAAATCACTTCATCAAGAATATCAAACAGAATGTAAGCAAATAATTCTTATGGCAAGTTGAAAGTAAATGATATCTTCAATCAAAAACAAAATGCATTAGCATTTTCAAGAAATTACTCACTTATAAATTTATTTATCAAATTTCAATTTTGAAATACACATGAGGTGTGTGTGTGTGAAGTAAAAATAAACCATGTCAAGAAAGAACTTTCTTCCAAAGAAATCATAACAAAAATGAAATCCAATAAGACATGAAGGATTTACTAATGTGAATTCAAACCAATTATAGCCCAATAAGACAGTCTATACACCCCATAAAGAAAGAAAAGAGAAGATGAAGAGGCAAGAAATGGAAAGATACTCATCAATAGCCGACTAATCTTTTATTTTATTTTATTTTCTTTTTTTCTTGACCATTTTCAATGATTTTTGCATTTTCTTGAGTTTCCATCTTTTTCTTCACTTTTTGACATTTAATTCAAAGTTAATTTTTCCAATTGATGAGCAAAATATGAACAAGGGCCACACTATCTCCCTTAAGAAGAATTCATGCATAATGAATATTATAAGAAATGTAAGATGAATACAAGAAATTGTTGGGTACACTAATTTCCAAAATAGAGGTAGGCAAATAATCATAGGTTTATTCACATTTTCAATTATCATGTAACATAAATAACATTTTCAAAATGATTTAAAGAGAAATGCTTTGTCAAACCAAAGTATATTTTTACCAAGTGCAAAAGCAATCTAAAAAAAAAAAATCAAAAAAGAAATTTCATCTATGCAAAAATAAGTGAGTGACCAAGACACCCAATCATAAGAATTATATGCATAGTAATTAAGATTTCAAGATATACCACAAAAATATTAAGAATTCACAAGAATCATATACTAGCATGGTATGTAAGAATTCATGATAATGTGAAATTCAAATTTTTTTTTGGGTTTTTGAATATATGAAATGAAAACAAAAGACAACCATAGCAAAAACACTATTCTAACCATTTAAAGACAAATGTATCAAGAATACCCTATGAACATAGTCATGTGCAAGAATGGACAAAAACAAATATGCAATGATTAACAATCCTAAACCCACTATAACTAGTTTAACGTCTTTTCGAACGAAAAGTAGTTTATAGTCATTTCGGACTGAAAAGTAGTTTATAGTCATTTCAGACTAAAGGTAGTTTATAGTCATTTCAGACTCAAGGTAGATTCAATCAATGAGAAAATAATGAACCCTTTCTAGATGAAGAATGAATATCAAGGAATTTCATATCATCTTTTCTAATCCAAATAGTCTTTAGCTTGGATTCATTCATCTTAACATTCAAAGGTAAGGTTGACTCACTTGATTTTCCACTAGTGAACAAGTCAACACAAGTTCTGGGAGCATTAGCCACATTTTGAAACAATTTTGAAAAATGTTGCTTCTTTGGATCATTATGATTTTTAGCGGTCATAGTTTTTACATTTGTATTTTGTGATGCTAACATTGAATCATTATGATTTTTCTCAAGCATGATATCTATAAGGAGAACATCTAATCCAACGGTCGGTTTTCAAAATACATATCTCACAATTAGTTAAAGGCATTATACCGACTTTAACGAAGGTCGGTATACGTGTACAAGATTGTATATATGAATGAGTAAAGAAAGATTTTGATCATGGAGATCGAGAGATATAAGATTGCATATGGGGAAAGATTGGAATTTGATTGGCCGTGAGATATGAGGATTTGGAGAGGTTGACGTGGGTAGAGATATTGCCAAGGAAATATTTTGACTGTGTGAGGATTTAAAAGGGGGCAAAATGGAAGGGATTTGCATGGATGGAGAGATGTGCGGCAATTTGGTGTGGCAATTTAGTAAATAGATTTACTAATTTCTAACTAAAATTAAGTTAATCTAAATTTTTGAATCAACTTTTGCTTGGGTGCATTTAAAGAAAACATTAAAAAAAAAAAAAAAAAGGAAAAAAAAATAATGAATTTAAACTTCGAATATATATTTAGGTTCAAACTTTATAAACCTACTAACCAACCGACCTTCATCCAAAGACTAATTAGAAAATATGGTTGAAACTAAGATTTCGATAATGAATAGTGTCTAATGGTTGAATTGCAATGTGTTAAAACCCAAGTTCACAACATGCACTCAAAACCAACAATATATCTTGTTTGTAATAAATAGTATGTGTAATGGATAAAGTGCAAAGGACAAAATTAGACCAAATGTTTTTTAATAAATACTGTAATTTTGTTTCTAAAAATTGACTAAGTTATTTTTACATTACTATCTAAAATTAGGTCAATCTAAATTTGGGAATCTACTTTTAATTGAATGTAATATATTTAGGTTCAACAAACATGGAAAAATGTAATCAAATCTCAAATTTTAATTATGGGAAGATGTAATATATTTATGATTACGTGGTGGCCTCTAGTCCAAATCTAAAATGATGGACGAGGAAGCATAAAGATAGCTCAATCTTTCTAAGGGTTATGGAAGATGGGAGTTGCCTCCAAGGCCCTAATATTGATATTGAGATGTACACATTAAATTTGGAAATTGGTTCCCTTAACTTGGAGCCTAGCTAACATTCCATCACCTTAACTGTATGAACTCACACATATTATTAAAAATATATATACATCTACCAATTAATGTATTCTAGAAATTCAACAATAGTAACATGTAATATTTCATGTGATCTATATATGAGTGAGACAATAGTAGCTGCCAGACAATCTTGATTGAAATTTGGGATAATTTATTTTATGATCTCTTGAGTGGTTTATCTGCTATATGGTGATTTAAAATGTCGTTGAGTGGTTTGTTTGCTCATTGAAATTAGAATATGCCTAACACAAATCCTTAGGCTTTAGAAATTAAAATTTTTTGACTTGAGACCATTTTCACAACTCCCCAAGCAATTATGATACAAAGCTTTGTTGAGTCGTGAACATTTCCATCAATAAGGCCTTTTAAATTCAAGTTACTGAGCTAAAATATTACTAAATGCCATGATATGTGAGGAAATTGGGAAAAACATAAATGCCATGATATGTGAGGAAATTGGGAAAAACATCTTGATTAGAATGGTATAAGCCATACTGATTTATGATTGGTACTATTGTCTCTTCCTTAAAGGTGTCCAAATCATTCTAAACCAATAAGTCACTTCAAATCAATAAGTCATTGATAGCTGTTTGATCAGTAAGTTTTATTTCATGTTGATTAAAATTTGACAAGTTCAGTGTGTAGGAAAAGAAAGTTTCAGCCGGTTTTAAATTCATCAATTATGGAAAGGCTTCTTACTCTAGGTATACATGTTTCCTATGTGGCCGTATGCTATAGCATTTCATTGTACGTTGAGCAAACTTTAAACATGCAAAGTGAGAAGTTAAAAAAATAAAAATAAATAAAAAAAGGTAGAGAGAAGTAAAAAAAATAAGAACTTTTCTTACAAAGAAATATATATAAAACATAAAGGAATAAATTAAAGTAATTAGCAATTAATATACGCACCAATATTGGGGCACGAGAAAAACAAATTAAGAAGAAAAAGAAGAAGAAACTGGCTTTGGCTTAAAAAAGAATACGTACTGCACGTAAACTTACTTAGATTTTCCATTTTTCATGTAGTCACCGTTCAAACTTTATTTCATGTTGATTAAAATTTGACAAGTTCAGTGTGTAGGAAAAGAAAGTTTCAGCCGGTTTTAAATTCATCAATTATGGAAAGGCTTCTTACTCTAGGTATACATGTTTCCTATATGGCCGTATGCTATAGTATTTCATTGTATGTTGAGCAAACTTTAAACAAGCAAAGTGAGAAGTTAAAAAAATAAAAATAAATAAAAAAAAGGTAGAGAGAAGTAAAAAAAATAAAAACTTTTCTTACAAAGAAATATATATAAAACATAAAGGAATAAAAGTAATTAGCAATCAATATACACACCAATATTGGGGCACGAGAAAAACAAATTAAGAAGAAAAAGAAGAAGATATTGGCTTTGGCTTAAAAAAGAATACGTACTGCATGTAAACTTACCATGGCTTTTTTCCATTTTTCATGTAGTCACCGTTCAAACAACTTTAATAAAAACAAATTGATATTATTAGTTATTAAAAAAAAAAAAAACATTATATATCTAAATTGAAACATGCATATATATATAGAAAAAGAAGAAAGAAGAATCACCTAGCTTGTGGTTAATGAAGCAACAACATGGAGTGGAGATTTTCCGTCAAGAGAGAGAACTTCTGAGAAGTAAGAATAACTGTACTATGGAGAGAGAGAGAGAGAGAGAAAGTAATGGCTGAAAAGTTTGAATAGACACATATATATAGAAAGAAGAAGAAGAAGAAGAAGAAGAAGAACAAAGAAGAATCACTTGTCCGTGGAAGAAGCAACAACAGTAGCAACGTAAAGTAGAGACCGTCCATGAAGAGAGAATCGTGGACCAAAATTGGAGAATAAAATAAAATATGCATGAACTAATTAAAAATGAGTAAGAATAGTGAATTAAGGAGAGAAGATAATAGAGGAAGGAAGCAATGTGAGGAGTGTCACATAAGACCAACTGCGCTATATATATAATAAGATATACCTTGACCAACGATCCATTAGGCCACAATTTGTACGGCCACAATTAATCCAATCAAGCCATTTTAAGAGTTATAAGATAAGAAGTGGGGCCTCCCTTTTTCTCTTTTGTAAACCATTTGTACGACAACAAAATCCTTAGATTACCTAGTCTGGTTTCATTAGCCTTTGTGGGCTGCCCATTTAAGGTACTTGAGGCTACTTTAAAATTGTAATAATTAAAATAGAAATTACTTGCTTCGACATATATAATTTCAAGTTGATTGTTTAATGCCCACTGATTGCCACAACACAGAAGCTAATAATAATAATAATATATATATATCTTATTATATATAGAGCAGTTGTGCTGATGTGGCGGCCTAGAATTACTTCCCTCCCTCATACTCTTCTCTCCTTGATTCACTCCATTCATTCATTTCTATTGGTTCAAACACACCCATTATCTTTAATTCCCACCAGATGCACAACAATTTATGCAACCCTTCACATTCCAAGTATACACTCTCCCAAAAAAAATTATAGATAGACAGGTTAACAAGTCTATTTATTATTTATTACAATATTAATGCCACAGAGGTGGAGAAGCTTCGATCAATAGTGTGTGTTTAGTTTAGCTTTGTGTTTGTCAGTATTTTTTAGCATGCTTAATTGGTCCCCCACCCAAACAGATAAACATGAAAATAAAGTTAATTTGAGTGGTCTTAAGACCTCGGGGTATGTATTGTTGCATTAGGGCCTGTTCGCCGATGCTGTAATTTTGTTCAGTTTGGTTATGAACCAATTAATGTGCCCAGTTTTTGTTCAAACAATTATCTTTGAACTGCTTTTATGTTATACTTGATTTGTCTAACTCTCACTCTTGCTTAGGGCTTAAAGGTGTTGCACTTCCTTTGACTGTAAGTAATTTTTATTTTATTTTATTTTTATTACTGGGGTTTGATTTGAAGATAGATTGAAGCATGGAGTCAGCGTCCGTGACTTAGTGTTTTATTTTATGAGAGAAGTTTATAGAGGTTGAATTTTTATTTATTTATATTCTATATATGTGGTGATAGATTAGTGATGTATAGATGCAGTATCTATATTGTTTTGGTTTCTATAAAAATTGAATCCTAACCTGAACTATGACAAATAGCTGTGTTGGGCTCAATTTAGCAAAGGGTTTTGTTTTCTTGGGTCTCAAACAATGAAAAATTTAACTTTTATAAATTTATATGCCGTTTTATTTTCCCATTTTTACTACCAAACGGAGGTTTTTATATTATCATGTTCAGTGAATAGAGTTGATTTTTTGTATTGGTTGTGTTATTGATTTTTTGTATTGGTTGTGTTATCGCGCAGGCCGCGCATCGCGCGGGTCAACACTAGTATATATATATATATATATATATATATCTTATTATATATAGAGCAGTTGTGCCTAGGTGGCGGCCCTAGAATTGCTTCCCTCCCTCATTCTCTTCTCTCCTTGATTCACTCCATTCCTTCATTCTAATTGGTCATTACATGTGACATTCCCACCAGCACCTGCCCACTTTATTTCTCCAAAGCAGTTAATTAATTAATCTCCAACTAATTTAATTAATACTCTTAGGTAACCCAAGAGTTCTAGCTGGGTTTAAACTAGATCTTGCTGCAATTCAAGTTCCGATCCCTGCTGCAGTTCAGTTCACGTTCTTTCTAATGTATTAATTAATCTCCAACTAATTTAATTAATACTCTTAAGTAACCCAAGAGTTCAAGCTCTGCAGTTTAGTGATTCCTGCTACACTTCAGCTCAAACTCTTACTGCAGTTCAAGTTCTTGATCTCTGCTACAGTTCAGTTCGATCAACGCTAGATACTGGAGATCTCAAGTTCCTCTCTGCTACAGTTCAGCTCCCGTATTGCTTATCGGTAAGTAAGTGCATGCGCACAGTCACATCCTCACATTATCCTCTTGAGGTGGTGTTTTTGTTAACTACTTTGCATTATGTGTTGACATCTGAAGAATGCACTCCACGTAAACAATTATTTATTCAGTTTGTGTAACTTGGACAGATTCTCCCTGGGTTGAAGGCAAGAGGGGCTCATGCATATTTGTTAGATGACTAACTAAGCGCGGGTCAAGAGCTTTCTGATCTTTCACTTAAAAAAAAAAAAACACATTATCCTGTCCAAGTTTGACAATGCAGTTTTATTCCATATTATATCATTATACTGTCCAAGTTTGTGATGTATCATTGACAATTCAGTTTTTTCTCCCAATTGAAACTTCTTCGTGTGCATTTAAATATTACATTTTTTTTTATAAGAAAGAAAAGAGGCTTTTAATGCCTTCTTTTAAAAAGTACTTGAAAAGAAAATTTTCAAATTGATTTTTTTCTTAAAACCTACCACAAACTGTTAAAGTCCCTGACACATTAATTTTTTTTTTTTCATTTATGGTTTATCTTATTTTTTTGTTTTTATTTTAATTGTTTATCATAGAGTGTTTTACTTTAAATGGAAGTAGGTAATATTATGTATGGATATTTTACTTTGCCACTCTTTTTACTTACCATGCATCTATTTTTTTTATTTATTTGTTTATTATATTGCTTTTTCAGTTCAGTTTTAATACAAGAAATCGCACGGCCCTCTCTAACACCATTTCACTAAGGTATGTGCATCTTCTTCTTCTTATATTATGATTTCGTTCGAATGCGATATTGCTTAGCTGTTAGTGATAATTAGAGAGTATACCATGTGGTTTGTATTTGTTTAAAAAAAATGAAGAGAAAAAAGATATATATATATAAAAAAAAAGTCATCACTTGAATGAGCATTACCTAGGTTTTAATAATTTTATTTATTAGAGTTTCATTTACATTGATTGGTAGCATTTTATACATTTTTTAGTCATATTATCTAAAAAGAAGAGTAGTGTGATTCAATGTCTTAATTCCATTGGGCTAAGAATTTGGATGAGCTGAGAATTAGAGTTTCATTTACGTTGTATTTGAATGAGCATTACCTAGGTTTTACTATTGGGCTAAGAATTTGGATGAGCTGAGAATTATAGTTTCATTTACGTTGTACTTGAATGAGCATTACTTAGGTTTTAATAATTTTATTTATTAGAGTTTCATTTACATTGATTGGTAGCATTTTATACATTTTTTAGTCATATTATCTAAAAAGAAGAGTAGTATGATCCAATGTCTTAATTCCATTGGGCTAAGAATTTAGATGAGCTATTTCATTTATGTTGATTGGTAGCATTTTAATCATTGACCCGTAAGAAATTATAATTAATGTTAATTTATAAAAAATTTCTTAGTAATTTTAAATTAATGTTAATCCCTAGCAATATGATGAGCTAAGAATTGGACTGGAAATATTGATCTTTAGAAGTTACCCTTTGGCATTAGGTGTACCTCAACCATAACCCTTAATATTCAGAATATATATGGTGTTTGATCTTTACATATAAATTGTTGAAAGATTTGTCCCACATCGGTTTCTTATACCATCCAAGCTTGGTTAATAAGTTCTAGAGACCCTCCACTTGGTAACTTAAGTTATTGAGTTGGATCCTGGTTTCTCAACATGGTATCAAAGCTAGGTGTCACGGCCCGAGAATTTTCTCGCCCAACCGTGCGGCCTTAGACGCAAGCAAGCACTGCTATAATGCGCTAAGTCAGCCTTTAACCCCTCGTGTCAAGGTTTAAAAGAAGAGAAGGTAGCAAGACACTTTAATGTAAAAGAATGGAAATGTATATTGATTCAAAGAATGCTTTACAAGAGAGGCTGGTTTGTTATGAGAGGTGTGGTGCAAATGAGCTACCACCACCTATTTATAAGCCTTATGGAGAGTTCTAGAAAGCTATCATATGTACACTTGTTCTAGAGTTCTCCACTAAGAATATCTCTACAAGTATCTAGAGAATTCTATAACCACATGCTATTTACAATAGTCCTAGAATATTCTAGAGACTCTTCACAATGTGGAGCTTTCCATACTTTTCCAGAATTTTCCCAAGCTTGCTCCAATACTCTAGAATGTTCTTGAACTTCCTTTATATGCCACAACCTTCTAGAAACTTCCAAGACTATCTCCAATGTTCTAGAAGGTTCCAGAGTATTCTAGATAATTCTTGAAGCTCCTCTTGTCTTCTAGAAAGTTCCAGAAGGTTCTAGAACATTCCCTGCGTGTGTAGGACTTTCTAGACTTTTCTAGAAAGTTCCGAGAATGCATCTCCCTTAAATTGCTATTTTTCCATATCAAATGTGGCGGGTCGTTACATAGGTCTTGGGTGGGCTCATATTTTCCATTCCCTTCACTCCCGTATCACTGCCCGGGGTCCTCTTCATCGCGAACCCATGGGTCACCAATTCTTAGGCTCGGGGTTCGTCCACCCGCGTACAACCCGAGCTGTATGCGATATCTATCCTATATCTCAATGCTCGGGGGCCTCTTTATCCAGAAACTCCTAGGCCTACCAAAATCTCTGGCTCAAAGTTTCATCGCCCGCGTACATCCGGGCTGTACGCGAGGGGGAGTGTTGAAAGATTTGTCCCACATCGGTTTCTTATACCATCCAAGCTTGGTTAATAAGTTCTAGAGACCCTCCACTTGGTAACTTAAGTTATTGAGTTGGATCCTGGTTTCTCAACATAAATAACTAGGTTTGCCGACCAAATTTTAAATAATACAAAATTTTATTTTGATTAGATCGATTATCTTGACCATATATTTGATCATAAGTAAATTTAAAGGGTTAGAAAATAAGATGTATTATTAAATATATAAAAAATAGATGATATAAATTAAGTTGGACCCACAATTTATCTTTAGAAGTTACCCTTTGGCATTAGGTGTACCTCAACCATGACCCTTAATATTCAGAATATGGTGTTTGATCTTTACATACAAATAACTAGGTTTGTCGACCAAATTTTTAATAATATAAAATTTTATTTTGATTAGATCGATTATCTTGACCATTTGATCCTAAGTAAATTGATAGGGTTAGAAAATAAGATGTATTATTAAATATAAAAAAAAAAAATAGATGATATAAATTAAGTTGGACCCACAATTTAAATAGAAAAAAAAATACAAATTTATGGAGGTGGAACCAATTTTTTAAATTAAAAATGGAAGAAATAATCAAGATGGGAGAGAGAGAGGGGAGAAGTCAGGCGGGACTCACAATTTAATATATTATAATTGTATAAAAATTTATTTTGATTAGATTATCTTGACCGTTTGATCTTAATGGAAGAAATACATGTATTTCGAAGAAAAACACGTGTATTGAAGTAAAAGACGTGTTTATAATGCATGTTTTGAAGAAGAAAAAAGAAATAAAGAGTACGCGTACATCAAGAAGGTAATATTTTGAAAATATGTTGGAACATCCATTATTGGTTTATCATATTTCAAAAAAATTGACACTCTAACATGCAGTTCTATAGACGTCGAAAACACGAGCATAAAAATAAGTACATGTCAATGTGCATGAAAATCACAAGGTATTTGATTCTTAATATACAATGAAATAGATATATTTTACCTCATTATTATGTATGGCTTATTTAAAAATTGTAATTTTCTTTTTTATAGATATATGGCAAATATTGCGGGCAAGGAGTTGAAGAAGAGTTGAATTAATTGTACTTTATTTCATAGGATTCCTTCCTTACATTAATATTTAATGAATCTTTATTAATTTTATAAGTTTTTACACTAAAATAAATTTAATTTTTATGTGCCGTACATCGATATATAGTAAACATCATTTTCTTTTCATTTTATTGCTGTGCTAATTAATTTACTGTTCATAATTCTATTTGTGGTTGCCGCACATCAGGCAGGCCGCGCATCGCGCGGGTCAATACTAGTATATATATATATAAATTTGACTCGTGCCAACTTCTTCAATTATTTGGTCCACATGACATGGGCTGTACATACATGGCAGCAGCACATAGAAAATCAAAATCTTATAGGCACACGAGGGCATATATTCCCTTTTCTAATTACGCGTTTCATGCCTTGCTTTCTCTTTTCTAATGCTCAATTACTCTTTAATAATCTTTATTTTCTATCTTCTTTTTTTTTCTAACCACTACTATATAAAATAACTAAACACCGATCAGAAATCATGCCATGGGATATGTCACTACTTATTATATCCATTTCTTTTTGCTTTTTTCTTTTGTTAAACATTAAATCCAATTCTTTACTAATGAATGATGCCTCATCCCATTATAATATATGATCATAATTTTTTTTTTTCATTTTTTTTTTTTTGGAGAGAAAATATATGATTATTATATACGTGACAATTATTATAGTCTCACAATGGACCCAAAACAGACCATGTTTCTACATACATTCCTCCTCGGATTGTGGTTGATTTTTGTGTTGCTTTGGGTGTGGCCCTTCCCAATGACTCATTTCAAAACCGAATCTTACACACACAAACATAGATATATAGTATATATACGGGTATGATGTAAGGTGTACTTTACGCAAATTGCATAAGGTGATTTGCGTAGGATCAATAGCATAATAGATTTTGAAAAACTGACCGTTTGATTTTAGATACACTTGCATATGAATTTCACGCTCTCCAAAAATCACAGTGATCCAATGGTCAGTTTCTGAGAAAAAAAAAATAGTAGTATTTTGAAGAACAAAAGTCACAATCTTTTACAGTGACATTTTCAGAAACCGACCGTTGGATCACTGCAATTTTTGGAGAGCATGAAATTTATAAGAAGTGTATATAATTCAACAATTGGGTTTTCAAATTCTATTCTACAATTGGCTCTGAACAAGTTTCCTTACACTACTTTGTTTAACATCACCTTATAATTGACTCTCTCTCTCTCTCTCTCTCTCTCTCTCTATATATATATATATATATATATATATATACGGGTTAGGATCGCTTGACACGTAATTTTTATTCATAATTTGACACAATTTGTAAAACCTAGCGTAGAATAGGTATTTTGAGAAACCGACCGTTGGATTATATATTCTGTTTATACACATCATATGTACCAAAAATCACATTGATCCAACGGCTACTTTTTAAAAAATATCACAGTTTTAAGATAAACTGTAAAAAAATTTGTGAAACTGTCACAGTTGGTTTTCTATAAAACCAACCGTCGGATCAATGTGATTTTTGACATACATAACGTATAAAAGCAGAATATCTAATACAACGGTCGGTTTCTCAAATACTTATTCCACGCTTGGTTTTGCAAACCGCGTGTCAAATTCGGAGTGAAAACTATGTGTCAAGGGATCTGTCCCTATATGTGTGTGTGTGTGTGTGAGCAATCATGTACATAATCTGTAAAAACACCTCTAGGTCATCATTTTTGTTATATATAGATAAAAAATTGCTTGCTTGCTAGGGAATATAGTGAACAAATGAGAGAAACGAACAAAATCAAACAAAAACCAACATAGAAGTAGAAACAGCTAAAAAATGGCATCCTCAGAAGGAGCCGTGTTCAAGTATTGTACATCTTTGACCACTGCATTCTATTTTGGATTTAAGCAACCAAATAAACCAAAAACAACACAACCCCACCGCCCCAAATCAAGCAATGCCTCCTTGCCAAAGGTTTTGGAATCTTAAAAGCAACTTGTATTCTAAATTTTTTTAAGATAGCAACTCAGAAGCATTTTTAAATAAATGTATTTTGATGTTGATGGCATGTTGATCTAATGGCATGCATCTCCATGTTTACAAAAGAGATTTTCGAATTTGAGTACATAGAATTATATCGATACCCAATTATTAATATTAGGGGGGTTACAGATAGGGGTCGGTTTCTATATATCGTTTGGCCAAAAAAAAAAGTATTTTGACAGACAAGGGAGGATGATAAAATGACATGGAGTGATGGATCAGTGTTGAAGGCTTGAAATATCATGCACCTTCCAAGATCATCTTATCATGCATTTGATGACAAGTGATGAACAAGATCAACAAGAATACAATAATAACATATCAATCAACAACTCAAGGAGACAACAAATGAGGCGAAATAGTATGTGAACAATTTATCAAACACCAAGAGAGCATTCACAAATCACATCCATTGGAACATCAAAATATACATGGAAATTGGAAAACCCTTCAAGAAAGAGGGAAAAATCATGGGACAAATTTCAATCAATTCCACTATATCAAAACGTTGATACAATGGGCTTTCCATTCAAGTTTATACCTAACTGAGTTAATACAAACAACAATGGAGAAAATATAAGGCTGACCTAAAACAAAAGCCCTAGTTTGATGAGGAGATCCTAAGTCCTTTGCGTCAAGGGACTTGAATATCTGCACTTTTAGGTAGCAAATCAATTTACCATCCTGCCCTACTATCAACATGTCATCACATATACCAAAAGAATAATGAGTTAAAAGGTTGCCATATGTAAAACAATTATAATAGACACAAGAATCTTTTGTTGTTCGTTAGCACTCATGACCACTATTATCAAAATCAGACCGGGCCAGCCAGTTCGACAGCTAAACCGATGAATTGGACCATTACTTGGGTTGGTTCTTTATTTAGACCGTCGCAGTTCCGCTTTAAACAGTGTGAATCAGGCTTTTATTTTAACAAACCAGTGTGAACAGGCAATTAGACCAAATTGGCGTAGTCTTGCTTGTTTTAAAAATTATCAAACCTTTAAAGGTATTTGGGCTCGAACACGAACACAAAATCAGCAAATAGTATATAATTATATATAGTCTGCTTCTAGTTACTGCTATTTTGCATTAGTTTTTACTGCATATATATATATATATATATATATAGAATTTGGTTTCTTATAATACTTGCACCTACACTAAATACCAAACACATTTAAAAATAATGTACTTCTTTTATATTAAGAGGTCTAACTGATCAACCCACGGTTGGACCAGTGACCCAAAAAGACAAATCGCACTTTGCATCCAACTATTGAAGCTCTAAGTTTAAGCTAGCTAATAAACCTAAAACAACTCTTATAGAAGTCATCTTTATAACTAGAAAGAATATTATATCAAAGTCCATCCTTTTTTTTTTTCCTTTTTTGAAACCTTTTGTTAATAACAAAGCTTTATGCTTCACTAGATTCTCGACGCCGGCCATCGCTCTTCAGCTTGAACACCTACTTGTTTCTTAGTACTTTCCTACCTTTAGAAAGTTTACCAGTTCATAAGTATCATTCTTGTTAGAGAAGTTATCTCTTCCTATATATCTTTCATCAAATTGTTCTTATCCTTATAAGATTGTGCCTCTTAGAAGCTCTCGATCTGTCTTCACTGCATCAGTAAGAAAAATATCTTTGAGGTAGAATACCCAATTCATGGTTGATGCTCTCAAATAGACCTCCTAATTGGAGGTTCTATACCTTCTTGCCAAAGATGTTGCTCCCCCTACTCAACAGTTTCATTCTCTAGCGTCTTATCATCAAACATCTTTAGTACTTCATCAATAGTCATTTTAGGTGTTTGTCAAAATCATGTTACACTTATTTCTCATATGTGGCATGCATGGTGCAGTAGGGAAGGAATGGGCGTGATATTGACAACACCATCAATCAAACCTTTAGACTTCTCAGTTTTCTCAAAATTTGCACAAGTTTGAACTTCATAAAAGATCACATCCCTAATACTGACAATCGTCATCTTCGCCCAAAAAATCTATAGGCAACTTGGCCAATTTTAACATTCATTTGACTTTCATGACACTAATGTGATTCATTTTCTCTACCACACTATTGTGTTGTGGGGTAGGTGAGAGTTGTAGTTTCTATTTTATATGTGCTTTCTATTTATGTAGTTTCTATCTTAAGAGTAGTTTCTATTTTCTTGTATTAGCTTCTCTATAAATATATAGGCTTGTACTTCTTTTATTTTTAAGTAAGAATAAGAATGATAGCATTATTCATTAGTTTTCTCTTTATTTCTAAGAATCTAACATGGTATCAAAGCCATCATAAAAGCCTAGGGTTTTCATGGACATGGACCTATGAGTAGCAGTTTCTCCTACATACCAAGTTTCTCTCTCCATCATGTAAAATTTTGCACCTCCAGAATTCCCTCTCTGAATACAAGCTCTCTCCTCTCACAGCCTAGTATTTGACTCCCGACATTTGCTGCTCTTCTCTACCTCAGTTTCGGCCCTACAGGATTGTTTCTCTCTCTGTTTTGGCACTAAAGTTTTTACTCTCTGTTTCCAGCCCTTATAGACCCCTAATCTCTGTATTTGGCAAGCTGCTTTTCTCCCTTCTCTTTCTAAATATGTATTTGGAACTCCCTAGAACCAAGGCTACTGCTGTACCACTTTCCAAACCCAGTCCTCTGTCTCGGCACTTACTACCTACTAGCCATCTGATATTCTTCTCAGCAGTCTCTTATACTCTACTTCTCTATTCTGGGCTCTCTTCTTTTGGTCAGACTCATCTATAACCCTCTTATTAATTTTTCTCTATTCAGTTGCTGATATCTTCAGTTCTCTTGGTTTTTCAGCTCTCTTTTTCCCTCATTTTCTCTCAAAACACCTTTGCCCTTCTTTTGGTTACACTGATATCTCTCTCTTCCTTTGTGACTTTGGCTCCCCTCCTACTGCAATAACTCTGATACAGTCCCTTTCTCCCTCTATCAGCATCAACAAGGACCTCTGTGGAATTACGGATGTGCAATCAAAGGAAATCTCGGATTGCATTTCCTTAGTTAGCTGATTTTGTTAGTTTCCAAATAAAGAGAATAGAATAATTAGTATCCAAATCTCCATGATTTATGGCTTAGTCAACTTTCTGTTTTTCCTTCCTAGAATCAAGGAGTTGAGTTACCTAATTGTGTTGGTATCCTGTCCTATTTATTCCTATTCTTCTGTCTAACCTAATACATCAATGTGAGAAGAATTTTTTTCTCATATTTTTCTATATGACATCAGAGCAGGTTCTGAACCTCCAAGAATTTTGATGATGGTCAAATACGGAATGGCCACTAATAAGAGCAGCACCTCCGACACCTCTTCCGGTCCTGAACAGACTTTGCACAGCGGCCAGAGTGGATCTGAAAGTCTCACATTTCCAATAACTGGTCACAAATTGAACGGACATAATTACGTTCAATGGGCTCAATCGGTGATGATGTTCGTATCAAGGAAAGGAAAAGATGACTACCTTACAGGCGTTGCTGTACCCCCACAAAAGGAAGACCCAAAATTCCGAACCTGGAGATCTGAGAATAACACGGTAATGTTTTGGTTGCTTAATACCACGGACAATGAAATTGGGCAGAATTTCATGTTTTATGGAACCGCAAAAGAAGTTTGGGATGCAGCAAAGGAGACGTATTCTGACAACGACAATACGACAAAACTACCGGAGATTAAAAACAGCCTCCATGATTTGCGGCAAGGTGATCTCTCTGTCACACAATACTATAACATTCTTACCCGTTTTTGGCAACAGTTGGATGTCTTCGAAGAACTTGACTAGGATTGCTCATTGTGTTGAGAGTCAGTCTGTTAGTAATTCCAATTCTGTTTCAGTTTCCAATAATGAAAGTGCAATTATGTTGTGGCATTTTCAATTAGGTCACCCAATTTTCATGTATCTTGAAAAGTTATTCCCTTCTTTATTTATTAATAAAGATTCCAAGTCTTTCCAGTGTGAAATTTGTCAATTGTCCAAAGATACTCAAAATACTTATCCAATTCAACCATACAAGGAATCACAACCATTCCCAGTTATACATAGTAATATTTGGGGACCCTCTCGAGTCAATAATATTACAGGAACCCGATGGTTTATCTCTTTTGTGGATGATCATTCTAGAGTTACCTGGATATTCCTTATGAAAGAAAAATATGAGGCAGGACCAATTTCTAAAAAATTTCACTCGATGATCCAAATTCAATTCCTAGCCAAAGTTTAGATTTTCAGAACAGACAATGCCAAGGAATACTTTCATTCTATTCTTGGGGATTACTGATCATGGGATAGTTCATCAAAGTTCTTGCATAAACACCCCATAGCAAAATGGGATATCAATAGCCATGAGGAAAAATCAACACTTGTTAGAAGTTGCTCGTTCAGTCATGTTCACAAGTCATGTCCCAAAACATTTCTGGGGAGACGCTGTCCTTACCGCTACCTATCTCATAAATCGTATGCCTTCAAGAGTCTTGAAATTTCAAACTTCTTACCAGGTACTCACTCAAGTCTATCCTCAATCTAGATTCATTCTCGTCTTTGCCACTAAAAGTCTTCGGTTGCTTAGCGTTTGTCCACATACATCAACATCAAAGAAGCAAACTAGATCCCAAAGCCATAAAATGTCTATTCCTTGGATACTCCCCTCACCAAAAAGGTTACAAATGTTACTCTCCCACTACTCAGAAGTTCTATAACACCATGGATGTCACTTTCTTTGAGAATCAGCCTTTCTACTCCAAAACTCATATTCAGGGGGAGAATTCCAAAGTGCCAGAAGAATAACAGTTTTGGCAAGATGTGGATACCCCATCCGTGCCTTCCATCGACTCAAGTTCATCCACTACGGATAACTCCACCACTCTTCCAAATGTGCCTATTATAATCGAGTTAACACCCGAACCATTCATTAATTCTGAACCCACTCCACACAGTCCTCAAGCTTTAACCCAACAAGAAAAATCAAGGGTATATAAAGGGATTGTTTATTCAAGAAGCAGACAACCGCTCAAAGGGAGGTGGATCAACTCACTTTTTTTGAATAGTACCAAGCGTCCGCTCCAAATCCAGTCACTTCTACGCAAGTTAACATAGATTATTACCCTAGTAATGATCTTGATACTCCTATTGCTCAAAGAAAAGGTGTTAGGTCATGCACTCGACACCCGATCTCAAACTTTGTGACATATGAGAGAGTGTCTCCCTATTATTGTGTTTTTACCTCAAATTTGTCCAGCATAGAGGTTCCAAGCTGCATACAAGAGGCTCTAAAACACCCTGAATGGAAGAAAGCAGTTGATGAAGAAATTCGAGCTCTTGAGAAGAATGGTACTTAGGAACTCGCAGAACTTCCCGAAGACAAACAAATTGTGGGATGCAAGTGGATATTCAATGTTAAGTACAAAGCAGATGGAAGTGTTAATCGATACAAGACGAGACTTGTAGCCAAGGGGTTCACTCAAACCTACTAGATTGATTATCAGGAAACATTCACTCCAGTTGCTAAATTAAATACAGTACGGGTACTTCTGTCCTTGGCAGCTAATTTGGATTGGCCACTTCACCAACTTGTCGTCAAGAATGCATTCTTTAATGGAGACTTGAAAGATGAAGTCTACATGGAGATTCCTCCTGGTTTTGAGGACTCAAGCAATATCAACCGTGTTTGCAAACTAAAGGAATCTCTTTATGGCCCTAAACAATCATCAAGGGCTTGGTTTGAGAGATTTATTCTAGTGGTCAAGAAGCATGGATACAATCAAGGCCAATAAGATCACACCTTATTCATCAAGAAATCTCTTAAAGGAAAACTTACTATCCTCATTGTATATGTGGATGATATTATTTTGACAGGTGATCATGAATAAGAGATAAGACGGTTAAAAAGTACCCTAGCAAAGGAATTTGAAATAAAAGTTCTTGGTGCATTAAGGTATTTTCTTGGCATGGAAGTAGCTCATTCTAGCAAAGGGATTTCTGTTTATCAGCGGAAGTAAACGCTTGATTTACTCAAAGAAACAGGAATGCTCGGTTGTAAGCCTTCAGATAAACCTATGGACCCTTCCAGCAAACTTGACTTGAAGGGAAGCTCTACTCCGGTTGACAAAGGGAGGTACCAAAGACTAGTAGGTAAACTGATTTCCTTGTTCCACATAAGACCAGATATCAGTTTTCCTGTTAGCGTGGTAAGTCAATTTATGAACAACCCTACTAATGAGCACCTTGAAGCAGTTTACAGGATTCTCAGATATCTAAAAAAGACTCTAGGGAAAGGGTTGTTCTTCAAAAAGGGGACAAACCGTAGCATGGAAATATTCTCAGATGCTGACTGGGCTGGGTCGCTAACTGACCGAAGATCTACCTTAGGCTACTATTCCTTTGTGTGGGGAAATCTATACATGGAGAAGTAAGAAGCAGTCAGTAGTTGCTCGAAGTAGTGCCGAGGCCGAATTCAGGGCTATGGCTCACGGAATATGTGAAGGAATATGGCTCAAAAGACTCCTATATGAACTGACAATTCCTGCTGAAAGACCAATAAAAATGCTATGTGACAATCAGGCAACTATCAGTATCACGAAGAATCCGGTTCACCATGATAGAACTAAACATGTTGAAATTGATCGTCACTTCATCAGAGAGAAGATTGATCAGGTAGTCATCAAGATAATCTATACTCCTTCAAGTCTCCAAACCGCAGATATCCTCACTAAGGCTCTCAACCGAGACCACTTTAAAGTTCTTCTTTCCAAGCTGGGAATGATTGACATTTACTGCCCACCTTGAGGAGGAGTGTGGAATTACGGATGTGCAATAAGAGGAAATCTCGGATTGAATTTCCTTAGTTAGCTGATTTTGTTAGTTTCCAAATAAAGAGAAGAGGATAATTAGTATCCAAATCTCCATGATTTATGGCTTAGTCAACTTTTTGTTTTTCCTTCATAGAATCAAGGAGTTAAGTTTCCTAATTGTGTTGGTATCCTCTCCTATTTATTCATGTTCTTCTGTCTAACCTAATACATCAATGTGAGAATAATTTTTCTCTCATATTTTTCTATAACCTCTCTTCCCTGTTTCAACACAACCAGCCTCTTCCCCCATCTATTTTTTGGCAACTCTAGACTTATTTCTCTGTCTTAGCACTCTTGGAAACCCTAGCTAGCATTCTTGGCACTTGCATCCACTTTCTTTCTCCTTATTTTGGTGTCTTGAACTAGCAAACATCAATCTCTCTCTCTCTTTGCAACCTGATGCTGCCCCTTTTTTTCTCAATAGAGATAGCCTTTCTTTTTCTTAATTTTTGCTTGGTTTTCTATGCATCGGCACCACGGAGACTCTTCTCTACCAATTTTGATCCCTGCTACTTCTGTATTTCACTCTCTTGGCAAGTTTTCTTTGTCTATTCTTTTGTATTCTCTTTTGATGGTGTGGGATGCCAATACTCGATCCTAGGACATAAAACCTAGATATCACGATCTCAACCAACTAGGCTGAGGTGAGAGTGGCTATTCTTTTGTTTTCTCTATCCGATAACATCATGACACACTCTCTACTTCGCTAGGCTCTTGAAAGAATCCCATGGAAATATGCAGAATAAATTTTTTTTCTCCATGGAATATGAACCAAGATCTCATGATTGATTATATATAAGTTATAAATAGAACTTTAAATAATGTAAACAACTTACATTGATAGCCTTAAGAGTAGGATTAAATGATTGTAGAGCAGCTCCAAAACAATGAAAGCCTCCAAGATTGATCCACACTAGAAGCAAGCTTCAAGAGAATGAGAGAGGAGAGGAGAGTAGTTGCTAGGATTTCTCAAAACCCTTTTGATCTAATCAGTCTAGCTATGGCTGGCCCTCCCTTTATCTATCTAATATGATGAGTGCTAGCTCTCTATTAGATAGATGGTTATCTTATTTCAAATTTGAAATAATTCAAATTCAAAATA
>JAESVK010000960.1:423839-448791 GCA_017140935.1 Hamamelis virginiana
CATATT
The DNA here is from genome assembly GCA_017140935.1 of Hamamelis virginiana. Taxonomy (NCBI): domain Eukaryota; kingdom Viridiplantae; phylum Streptophyta; class Magnoliopsida; order Saxifragales; family Hamamelidaceae; genus Hamamelis; species Hamamelis virginiana. The sequence continues at coordinate 423,846 of JAESVK010000960.1, forward strand.
TTCTCAGTTATGGCCACAAAGTATCTCTGGGCCCTCTTGTTTTATCCAGTCTTTATCGTGGGATCTATCATCTTTTGTCCTTTGATTTTAAAACCTGGGGTGGTCCCTTATGGATGCTTCAAATATGGCTTCATGCTTATTTTCCTTCCATTAGTCCGAGCTTTTCTCTTCGGCCTAGCGTGCCATCTCTTGGTTATCAATTCATCCATTATGATGGTGAACTTCCATCTTTTTCCTCTTGTTTCAAATTCTTCTTTTTTGATGCAGACCGATCTCATTTTTTCATTTATGACAACTCTTCATTTCTTCTTTTGTGGGTAGCCAAAGCTATTAATTTCTCTCTTCGGTCTGTGCCCTTGTTGAATTTCTGGAGTAGTGTCTTAACGGCTAGGGACATTCACCATAGGGTCATTATTGAGAAATCCGCCAATAATTGTTGTGGCGTAGAAACTTACAAGCCTCATTATGTAGCCCGCCAGTTTGGTTTGACACAATCCATCCCTTTTCCTATAACTTTTTCGGTCAATGGTGGTTCTTTGGAGAGACCATCACTTATAAGGGAAGTTGATGTGGAAGGGATTGACCGAATTTATACATTAATTCGGCCTGCATCAGTTCCTCCATTTCCTATCAATGAAGATGCTACTGCAGATTTTGATGTTTTTTGGTCTGAATATTTGAGGCCGTATCGGTCGAATGAGTTTGTTGATAGATTCCTTCTTAGCTGTACTTCTGATAACGAATCTAGCAACGCTGACCGTTGTTCAGTCTGCAGGAGAAAAAAGGCAAAAGAAGAAAAAAGGTATACCTCTAGACCAGTATGAAGATTATCAATCGGTCTTGGCCTTTGAAAAGTTTTATGGGATCAAATGGGTACAATCCAGATATAGCCAAATTCTTGACGAAATGCAAGATGTGATTTTAAGAAAGAAAATCTACAAAATGATTTATTTTTTCAAAAACATCGGTTTAAAAGACGAATAAACTGGGACGCCTTTCATGACCGTTTTAACTCTCTTTTGGAAAAAATTAGACCAAATATGCCTTCTACTCCTTTGAGTATAGCCGATTTTATTTCCATTGATCCCATAATTCGGCCTTCTGAATCGACATCTGATTGTGTTACTTGGAGTGGTCACTTCTCAAATTGGCAAGAAATCCGAATGTGGAAGGATCGTTCCGTGTATACGCCACTTGATGTTCGATTTAGAGTGGGTAAGTTTCTTCTATTCGTATGTTACATTTTCGATCTGTCTGATCCTGAGTTCGTATTTTTTGCAGCTGGTCGATATACGAATGTTCAAGAACGGCATTTGGAGCCTTTGGAGATAATTCCATCATCTGAAGAGGATGATGCTCCGGTTGACGCCAATCCTCCACCTCGTCAAACCAAAAGGAAGGCGTCAAGTAAAGCCACAGTAAAAGCTCCAGTAGCCAAGGTGGCCAAACAGTCAAAAGGCCGACAAGATCTAGATTTTCTTCTTCAATCTTTGGGACATCAAAGTCAACCTATTCATTCCGGGTCCCAAACAGATACATCCCGTATGCCGTCTCGGGAACCATCTCCTCAGCTTTTCAAAAGATCAGGCTTGGTCGATTCTGCTGTCCATGCTGCTACTGACTTCACTCTTCCAGCTGTTTATCCCTCTCACATCCGGTCGTCTGCCACACCAGTCGAAACACCTTCTTCAGGTCCTAGTCAGACTCGGCCTACATTGGTCGATCCTAGTGACACTTTGGCTTGGCTGCGATCTTTCTTGGGAGAGTCTATAGAGCCTGCAAAGCCTCCAACTCCAAAGCAGACCGATGTCTCTGAAGCAAAGAGCTATTTGATGAATGTTTCGACCATGGCTCTTTCAGATGCCTGCAAAGAGTCTGACCGAAACAAGTCTTCTACTGATGTCCTTCTGGCATCTTCTGATCTTACCCCAGGCCTTAGTGCGAATCTCCCGGCCTTTGTATCTTCCCTTGCAAATATTTTTGTAGGTTATGAACAGGTCTGTAAGGAAATTGAAGAAGGAGAGAAAAGTCTACAAAGGGGTGAAGAGATGAAGTCTGAGGCTCGGGTTCACTTGAAGAACATGAAGACTTTCCAGCTGATGAGCCAAGAGAGTGCGAGGACTATTTCTGCTATTTCTGACCGAATTGAGAATCTAAAGAGGGAGCTCCGGGATTTGCAGCATGGGATTGAGAAGGCCGAAGCTTTAAAAGCAAAGGCTAATGAAGATATGCTTAATACGGCCAGGATTGCTGAGGAGTTATCTCATTCACTCAAAGTCCATAGTGCTCAAACAGAGAAGACAAGAATCCATATAAAACTAGCCTCTGAGAGGTCAGCCTCGGCCATGTCTGATTGGGCTAAGGCAGTGGATTCCCTGAAGTTCTCTTTGAGTGTATCATTACCAACAGATCCCTCATCATTCGGCCTTGTCTCTTCTCAATCACAAGTTGTTGATGAAGTAGCTGGAATAGAGAGCAATCTTTTGGCCTCATCTGATCCTCTAGCGAATGCACCTACTGTCCCTCAATCTTAGAATCTTCTTGTATGATATTGCTTTTCTCTGAACAGTTTTCTTTGGCCGTTGAGCCTTATGGATTATTATAAAAATTTTCGGCCTTTCGGCCTTGATGTATTTTGGTTAATGTTTAATTTTTTGCGGTCAAAAGGTGACTTGCTGTTGCATCATGCTATCTTTTCGGCCTTTTAGCCGTTTCTTGTTTTATTAATATGCCTATTGTTCATATATCTTTGTAGCACTGTTCCCACATAGTAGGATGATACTTTTTAAGATAACGGCCATTAATTGGCCGATTATGGATGTTTGAATCCATATCTTGTAAGTGATAGGCTCCGCCTTTTAATACCTTATAAATCTTGAAAGGTCTTTCCCAGTTTGGGGACCATTTTCCGAATTCATTACTCTTGGTACCGACTGGTAAAATAACTTTCCAAACAAGATCATTTTCACTAAATGTTTTAGGTCGAACTTTCTTATTATAAGTTCTAGCGACCTTGTCCTTTTGTGCTTTTAAATGATCAAGTGCTATAAGCCTTAATTCATTAAGGTCTTCCAATTCGGTCAACATGGCATCTGAATAATCTTGATTTGATAAACAATTTTGTTGTGCCACTTTCATTGACCGAACTGTTATTTCCATTGGTAAAACAGCATCATGACCGTAAGTTAACTCGAAAGGAGTTACTCCCGTACTTTCTCTTTTAGAATTCCTGTAAGCCCATAACGCTTCGGACAAGAATTCAAGCCAAACCCTTGGATTATCTTCCACCATTTTTTCAATATTGAGTTTCAGAATTTTGTTGGTTGACTCGGCCTGTCCATTGGCTTGAGCATAATAAGGTGTTGAATGTATAATTTCAAAACCATATTCTTTTGCGAAAGCCATTATTTCACTACCAGTAAAAACTGAGCCTTGGTCGGCCGTAATTGTTTGTGGAAGACCAAATCTGTGGATAATGTTTTCTTTGAGACATTTTATTACTTCGGTCTGTGTGACCGTTTTTAAAGGAATAGCCTCAACCCACTTTGTAAAATAATCAGTGGCAACTAAAATGAATGCATGTTTTTTAGTAGATGGTGGAAAAATTTTACCAATTATATCAATGGTCCATCCTCTAAATGGCCAAGGTTTCACAATGGGATGTAGTGGAACAGCCGGAACATGTTGAATTGGGCCATACCTTTGACAGGCTTGACATCCTTTAGCATACTTTATGCATTCTTTAAATGAATTCGGCCAAAAATAGCCGTATCGTCTTATTAGCCATCTCATCTTTATGCCGGCTTGGTGTGCGCCACATATTCCTTCATGAACTTCGGCCATAACCTGCATCGCTTTTTCCTGTGGTATGCAGAGTAGTAATAGGCCGTCCGGGCTTCTTTTATATAATTCGTCATTTAACAAAACAAATTTCAATGAAAGCCTCTTAATTTTGATGTCCGTCTCTTTTGTCGGATCTTTTAAATACTCAATGATAGGAAATCTCCAATCTTCTTGAGTAATATCTAAATTCATTATTCCATGGTTGACTAAAAATAAAACCGAAGATTCAACTCTTTTTTCAACCGTGACAATTTTCTTAAATATTCCTAAAGGAATTTTGAAACCTGAGGCTATTTGGGCCATTTCATTGGCCTCGTTATTTTCATTCCTTGGAATAAATTGCATTTCGACCTCAATAAATCGGTCAAGCAATTCTTTGGCTCTGTAATAATACTTAATTAAGGACTCACTTAAACATTTATATCCCCCCGTTAATTGCTTAATAACAAGTTGGGAGTCTCCCTTAATCTTTACAGCCACTACCCCTAAATCAAGTAAAATTTCGAGGCCGATAATTAACGCTTCATATTCGGCCTATTGTTTGAGCATTCGAAATCTAATTTAAGGGAAAAACAAGTTACCTTTTTCGTAGGCGAAATGATAACAATCCTTGCTCCAGCACTTTCCTCCGTTCTTGAACCATCAAAAGCCAGGGTCCAAGGTGCCAAACCGATATTACTAATCTCAATACTGGGTAATATTTCGGGCTCAAGATCAATATTGGGGTGATCAGCTTAAAAATTGGCCAACGCTTGGCCTTTTATCGCCTTTTGTGGGACATATATTACGCTGAATTCGATCAACACTAAAGTCCACTTAGCCATTCTTCCTCTCACAATCGATCTATTAAGCATGTATTTAATAACATCGGTCTGAGAAATGATATAGACTTCAAAAGGAATCATATAATACCTTAATTTAATACAAGCAAAATATAAAGAAAAACATAGCTTTTCAACCGCACTGTACTTTATTTCTAAATTGTTCAAGGATTTGCTTAAATAAAATACGGCTTGTTCGTAGCCGTTTTCTTTGTCCTGGGCCAACATTGCACCCAATGAGCTATCAGAGGCCGATATATATAATTTGAGCGGCTTCCCTTTTATTGGCGGCATCAAGACGGGTGGTTTACATAGATATTCTTTTATCTTCTCGAAGGCTTCTTGGTGATGCCTCTCTCACACAAAATCGTCCTCTGACCGAATCTTTAACAAGGGTGAGAATGCTCTGGTTTTGCCTGCACAATTAGAAATAAAACGGCGCAAGAAGTTAATTTGGCCGAGGAATCTTTGTAACTATTTCTTATTTGTTGGTGCATTAGCACTTTGAATGGCCTTGGTTTTATTGACATCGACCTCAATACCCTTTTGGTGGACTAGAAATCCTAAAAAATTACCGGCTGATACGCCGAATGCACATTTTAAAGGATTCATCTTCAATTTGTGTTCTCTCATCTTTTCAAAAGATTGTTTTAGATGTAAGAGATGTGTTTCAATATTGGTCGATTTGACCACCACATCATCAACGTAAACTTCTATGAATTTCCCAATGAATTCATGGAAAATAACATCCATTGCTTTTTGATAGGTCGATCCAGCATTAATTAGGCCAAAAGGCATGACTACCCATTCAAAAGTACCAATGTTACCTGGACATCTAAAGGCGGTCTTGGATATATCTTTTTCGGCTATAAAGATTTGATTATAGCCGGAGTGGCCGTCCATAAAGGACAACATTTGATATCCTATGACCGAATCAACAAGCATATCGACCACTGGCATAGGGTACTCGTCTTTGGGAGAGGCTTTATTAAGGTCTCTGAAATCAATGCATACCCTAAGTTTCCCATTTTTCTTTATTACTGGGACGATATTGGATATCCAGTCCGCATATTGGGCAGGCCGTATAAATCTGGCCTTGAGTAACCTATCAATTTCTTCTTTGACCTTTAAATGGATTTGTGGGGCCATTCTTCTTGGTGGTTGTTTATATGGCCTAAATCCTTTTTTGATTGGTAGTTTATGCTCTACTAGAGATTGATCAAGGCCCGGCATTTCATCGTAATCCCAGGCAAAGCAGTCTTTATACTCTCTTAACAGGTCAATCAATAGGATTTTATCTTTTTCTGGTAGACTCTGACTAATATATACCGGCCTATTTTCTCCTAGAGAAACTTCTTGTAATGGATCTTTAACTTCGGCTGCTTTGTCATTAAGCTTTTTTGGCTCAAGATTCAAATCTTGCCATGTAATTTCATCGATGTTTTCATCGACGCAGTCGGCTAGATTAGCTGAAATATTTCTAATGGCTTCGGATTCAATCAAGTATGCTGTAATCTGAACCAAAGTTTCTTTACATATTTCTTTTGTTGTCTGATCCATGAATAACTTTGGGAAAATTAACTTAGGCTGTCTACGTCCAGAGAGGAAGTAGCGACCTTGGTTGGTCGGCCATATTTATCTATATCGGAGAATTGTAATGGCATAGCTCCAAAGTTGTACAATTTTGACTCAACAACATTAGTTGGAATGGGGAAAGAATTGTTATCTGCTTCAATTAATTCGGCCTTACAATCCTTCCACATGATTAACATTTGATGCAAGGGAGAAGGGACACACATATTAGCATGTATCCAATCTCTTCCCAGCAAAGCATTGTAGTTGGCCTCTGAGTCAATTACAAAAAATGCTGTTAATCTAGATGTACTGCCAACCGCTACTTCTACAAGTGTTATTCCTAATGGTTGTAGATTTCGGCCGGTAGAAGATCGGCCTTTGTTTTTCCTAATCTCTTGAAAACAGAAGTCGGTAAAATATTGACCGAAGCCCCATTATCAATTAGGACTTTAGAAATCGGTCTTCCGTTGAAATTAGCTTTTATATATAGTGGTCGAAGATGTTTGGTCATGTTACTTGCTGGTTTTGGGAAACCGATCCCATTGCAAGTCATATTTAATTGTTGTTTGACCGACGATTCGGGCCGACTATCATTTGAAGATAAAGAAATAGTTAATCGGCCATCTAATTTAACATCTATGTCATCTTCTAGATATTTTGGTTGGTCTTCCTTTGCTTGAAATTCATAAGGGATGGTGAAGACCATGTTTACCTGGGTTTCAGTTGGCAACGTCCCGAATTGGATGAAATGTTCTCCGTGTTGCTTCTGATTGGCTTTTTCCTTCCCTTGACCACCTGGTTCTGTTTTGTCCCCATTGTTGTTGTCAGCCCGTACCCATTTGTTTTGGCCGATACGGATACCTCCTATTCGTGCTAAGATTTGTTTTCTCTGTTCAGCAAACCTTCTCTGTGCACGCCTTAATTGTGTTTTGGTCAGTTCGGTCTCCCGGTGTTGTGGGAACTTTGGATGTCTGACCTGCAACAATCTATTACTAGGCTGTGTTTGGGGAGGCTTGACCATTCTAGGTCGAGGAGATGTTTCTGCATTGGCCCCAGGAGATGGTGGTTTATCTCTATTTCCTTTGGCTATCCAGGCTTGATGGGATCTTTCGGCTTTATTCTTTGGAGATGGTAGCTTCCCTTTCTCGCAGTTGACCCTTTTTTCGGGTGGAGACTTTTCGGCCTTGCTTCCTGAAGGTGGCCCTTTTTTGTCGCCGGTGTTACTCGATCCGGCATCTTCGATCAGCATGTCGTTCCTCAGAGACACTTTAAAGCTCATGCCTTGAGGATTGAAGGTCTTTTTGACCTCCCTGGAGCCGATCTTGGCTTCTTGGTTTTGGGCACGGAACTCAAAATCTGGCTTATAGTCTCCCATCAATAGCCTACGCCGTTTATTTTCAATAATAGTGCGTTCGACGGTATTTGTGCCATTTAGGAAACGTGGCTGTTGCTTTGGCCTGGCTAACTCCATAAAACATCTTGAACAATGGACTGGGTATCCATTGATTAAACTGTATTGCTGGAGTGATTGTTTCGACCACTTCCTGTATTTGTGGTAGGTGCCAGAAAAAGCGTAGTCTTCCCGATTTGGTTCCCTTCTTGTGATGTTGAACTTTTTCATGGCCGATTGCTTATGTGATTCGGCCTGTTCATGATTGTCCGATGTGATTTTTCCTTTTCCTTTTTCTTTGGCCGCATCAGGTGTAGGTGGAGCGGCCATTTGCTTCTTTGACTCTTGCATATATAACATGTTAATCGAAAATTCTGCAGGGAAAGGATCAGCTTCATCTACTACATTCACAGTTTTATCGGTGTCACTAAATTTTAGTTTTTGCTCACCGATAGATTTTTGGATTGCATCTATCAGAACGATGCAATTATTTGTATTATGCGACCATAAGTTATGCCATTTACAATATTTCTTATTTTTATTTCATCTCTTGATGGTATGATATGGTTTTCAGGCAACTTTATCTGCCTATCTTTGAGTAGAAAGTCAAAGATTTGTTCCATTTTTGTCACATCAAAATCGTATTTCCTTTCTCTATAGTTATTGTTGTTCGGCCTTCTTTTAGCGTTTGATTTTGATTCTGTGACATCTGATTTAGCCCTTACTAGGGCTTTGCATGAATATGGCCTAGTTAGGGCTAACTCGGCCAAAGCGACTTCATTTTCCTAGTTTTCCTCTTCATCATTGGTGATCTCGAGGTAACCAACATCTCTGTTTTGGTTCCTATAGTAGGTCCCTCTAGAGGATATCTTCCTCTGGTTTTCTTCCTCTAGAATTTTTTCATATCTAGAGACTGCTGATAAGATGTGTCCTAGGTCGATGAATTCTTGACCTACGAATCTTTTTATATTCTCAATATTAAGGCCACCCATCACCATTTTTACACAATCAGATTGTGATAAGGTGGTCCTACATTTATTTTCTGCAGTACGGAATCTAGAGATAAATATCTCTATTTTCTCTCCTGGCTCTTGGTACATTCGAGCCAAATCTCCGACCGTAACTTCGGCCTCTGCTCTATAAAATCTAAGGTGGAATGTACGTACGTTCCAAATCCTGCCACGTTGTTATTGATCCTGGCGGCAGGTTTACATACCAATCAAAGGCTGAACCCGTCAGGGAATTAGAAAAAAGCCTTATTTTGAGGAAACTATTGGCCGCTGCTATTCCATACTGGGTGGTGAATCGGCCGACATGTTCGTAAGTGGATTGTTTGTTATCTCCAGAAAATAATGAGAAGTCTGGAACTTTATATTGTCTAGGGAACTCGTATAGTTGGTCAATATAATCGGGGTAAGGCTTGCTATACGCTGTCCTGATGTTAGGACTACACAGACCGCCCATTTGTTCCCTAATTATTTCGGCCACCTCATCCCGGTTGAAGTAAGGCCGATTTGGATGAGCATTCTCAAACATATTTCCCCCTAGCTGAATTCCTAAAGGATATTCGGCCATATTTTGTTGGCCGTACATGTGATGGACATGGGGTGTAGGTATGGGATTATGTGGAGTTTGGACTTGAGGGTATCCTTGTGTGTACTGTCCACTACTTTCTATAGGTCCCATTGGTGCATTTTGGACTGGAGAATTGAAATTCGGTTGCCCCCCAGCATTTGTTGCCTGGGATTGGCCGAACATCTGTTGCCCCCCGGGCATTGGGGAACTTGTAATGTTATTCTGTGCATAATTCATGGGAACTTCCTTTGTTCCACTTGGGCCAACGTTTGGCCTATACACAGGATTGTTGTAAGTCGTGTGTATGGGTGTACTAAACATTTGGTTTTGGTTCATACTGCCCATTTGACTTACTGGTTCAAAATTTCCGTTCGGCCTTTGTTGCATTTTAACTTGGCCATATTGAAAATTCTGATTTTCTACCGTGTCTGTATTGCGGCCTCTATTCCTAACACTTGAGGCCGAATTTTGATTCATTGCAGGACCGAGTTTTTCGGTCATAAAATCCATCACCCTATCCATATTCGATTTTAGACCATTGGCCACCATTTGGTTAGACTCTGTAAAAGCCTTTAAAATGTTGGCCATTTGGGACATCATTGCTTGGCTTTGCTCATGCATTCTCTCATCAAAATGCATCCTGCATGCGGCTAAAACATTATTAGCCAGAGCCTGTTCTTGAGTTTCTCTAAATTCCTCAAGTCTTGCTTGAGGACTTGAGACAGTATCATCAGGTGAGTCAGATACCTCTATATTTTCTTTTGCTTTATCTTTTGTGTTATCTTTCTTAGGAGCCATAGAAATAAATTATTTTAACACTCAGGGTCCCACCGGGCGTGCCAAAAATGTTGGCAACAAATCGGTTCTTTAGAAAGATGTGTGTGAGTTGCGGGCGTGCCAACTACAAACAATCAAATGAGTGTAGGTTCTCCTTGCCTTGAAGCCTCAAGGACTTTTGCAATATTAAATATAAAGCAAATAAGATTAGAATGTAATAAACTCAAAAGAAACAAATACGTACCATATATTGGTCGAGTACAGACTTGTTAAATGAGCTTTCAATAAAAACGAACAGAGACTAATTCCTGACCAAACCAGAGTTTGGATTCTTCAGTTACACGATGAGTTACTCCTAAGAAATTGAAAAACGACTAGGAAAGCTAAAAACAGAGATAAAAGACTAAAAGCTGATGCTTGAATTTGATCGTGGATCCCTTGTTAATTTCTTTGTTCCCTTCAGCTTTTATAGAGGCTGGATGTGTTTGTAACTAATTCCATGTGTCAAATCCCAGTTGGCTAAAGGTTATAGCCGTTCCACATTTTATGGGATTAGTTGAGATCGTGTATCTTCCATATCTTTGATCTGGTCTTCATATATGAACGTGCATTCGAACTCCCAGCCAGATGTTGCCACGTTGCCGCATTTCTCATCAGATATCAACATGTATTTGAGCTCCTCGTCAGATGCTGCCACGTGTCTTTCTGTTATTTGATCACCCATGTTCATTTTGGATGTATCAAGGTTATCAAGGCCATATTTGATAAAGGATATTTTGTTGGCCTAGTCTTTTCATGGTCGATTTTTCATAGACCGAATATATATAATGTTTTTCTTAATTTCGGCCTTACATGAATCTTGCTTTGAGAATTTCGGCCTTAATAATCATTGACTGATTTTTAGTGTGGTAACAAGAAGAGGCTTCAATTTTGATCAATAGCTGTCATTAAAACCCTAAGGAGTGATCCAAGGGTCATCATTGAGTCTTCCAAGTCTCTATGACCGAGTTAAATCCTCCCCAAAGGGTTTAGAAGAGTCCCAAGCGGCCAAAACTCTTCAAAACTCGAAAATGGGCAAAATTAGGCAAAAGGCTCGGGTGACCATCCACCCTAGGACGTCCAACAGTCCGGGGAGGGATGGTCAGTCAAGCCTCAGCCAAATTTTGACCTATTTTGGGCCTCTCTCGACTAGTCTCGGCTGTTTTCGACTTTTCGGACCCGTTTCAAGTCCAAATTCGACGATTCAAGCGCCAAAGTGATCGTGATTCAATTCTCCATGTTTTGAGAAGTGTTTGAAGTGAAAAGGCATTGACCTCAATCAAAGTTTTTAGGAGAAAGTCGATCGATTAGCTGTTTTGGACTGTTAAGCCCACTTAGGGTTTTTAAAATCTGCTAACCGATTGCTCTCGAGATCATTTCCAATTCTCAAAACAAGTTTTGAAAGACATTTAAGAAAGTGTTTTAGTGCTTTTGAAGGCTTTGATTTGAAAAAGATCGAATCCCGGTCATTCACGGTTGAAACCCTAATCTAAGCTTTAAAAGGGCCTTTTGGGCCTTAAGAGCCAAACACAAGCCCAAAGGCTCTATGGACCTTGCCACTGATCAATTTAGCTATCAAACACACCCTGAATATCCATGCCAAAGCCTCGAGACTATTCGGGATAATATCAACAGTCATTTAAAGCTTTTGTGATCCAAAGGACAATGCTGCCTTTCAAATCACAAAAGGCCTTATTTCCTATCAAGCCTAGCTCGGAATGCCATGAAATGTATCAGGGATATTCCTAGACTCTCTAAAAACTAAATGCAAGAAGAACCTACTCAATCCGACCTAAAAACCTACATGCGGTAATGAACTCTAGCTAACTATGCAAATGAGTACTATGAGTGGCTTAGGGTTTCAACACCCTATTCCACTTCAAATTATAGGCAACCATTCATGACCCTTCCCATGGTTAAAAATGGATGTCTACACTATCATGTAGCATCTCACCTACACATCATCCTCGAGCCATTTTTTATAAGTGACTCTCTCTTCTTCAGATGCCCCCTCAGGCAAAGTATTGGGGCGCAGAGATTTTATGACATAGTCAATCTTGTCCGTGACTAAAACAATTTTCAGGTTTCTAATCCAGTCATTGAAATTTGGACCAATCATGTAACGCCCCAATCTGACGCTACTGAGGACCCTTCCGGGTAGGTCAACACGTGTCAAATGGAGATACAACCTGATAAGCTCATTCACATTTTCATAACACGAAAAAATGAAGGATACATATAACAAGCATGAAATGCATTAAAGTGTATCATACATATGTCCCTAATTCGTCAAATGTAATACATAAATATATCCATGCATAGTATAGGGTGCCAACATCCCTAGCACATAGGTAAAATATCACTACAACACTAAAAGAACCAAAGTTTTCTACTATAAAGAAGCAACTACCTATCCTTCAGCACCAATGCCCAAAACACCACCCAACCTAGCACAGTGGGAAAAACGTTATGCCTTGACGATCTTGTCATGCTATCTTGAGAATCTGTTGCAAAAAAGGCAGCGGTGAGCGTTTGAATGCTCAGTAGAAATATCATTCTTAACTAACAATGACAATAATAATGATGCATAAATCATTGAAGTCCAAGATTTACAAGTCCAATTGTGGTTTAAGAAGTACACAAATATCCATATGTGATATACTAACATTTCTTATTACAAATAATATAAGTGTGCTCATGATTCATCCAATAAACATTTCCATCATATTGGTATGGGAGTAGTCTCTGTACACATACCATTCCATATACATATAACCATTCCTTTCACATTTATCACATTGGCATAGGAGTAGCCTCTATACATATGCCATTTCATAAATATATATGTATATCCATTCATCTCACATTTTATCACATTGGCATGAGAGTAGTCTCAATACACATGCCAAATCCACATATCAAGCCCATAAATATTCAGTATATTATAAACATAGATAAATCATAGCACGGCATCATCACATCACAACACAACATGGCATGCTTGCACATTCTAACCACATTACGATTATATTTATAAACAATGTGATATATGCATCCATGATTAGTGAATAAAATTCTCATGATTTTGTAACACGGGCGACAGCCCTAAAACATTTATCATCAGTATCAGTATCAGTAAGAATATAAATATTCCTACCTCGAGGTTTAGATCTCCAACAATCCTATAAGAAAATACAAGTTATGTTGCATAGTGATCCTCCCATGGGCTATCCAAATATGAAAATAAAGATAAATAATGCATATAAAACTCATTTAGGACGAGCCTAGAAAGAAAAATGTGGGAAGAAAATAAAAAGGCTGTAAGTGGCTTATTAGTCGACTAGTCACCCTTGATTAGTCGACTAAAGACCCCTTTAGTCGACCAATCATCAATGTTAGTCGACTAATGCGTGGTCAGTAGCTAAATTCGAAAACTCAGATGAACTAGTCGACTAATCATAGTCGGTTGCCTGTGTTTAGAGGTAAAATAAGGTGTTAAAACCCTAAGTTTCCAGTTTTACCCTTGTAGGTAGTTAGATAGAGGTATTATCACATGTAGATTTTTAGGTCAGATTGAGTCGGTCCTTTTTGTATTTAGTTTTTAGAGAGTCTAGGAGCATCCCTGTAAAATTCCATGGCATTCTGAGCCAGGCTTGATAAAAAATAAGGCCTTTTGTGACTTAAAGGGCAGTACTGTCCTTTGAATCACAAAAGCTCTTAATGACTGTCGATCTTGTCTCGAATGGTCTCGAGGCCTTGGCATAGATATGTAAAGTGTGTTTAGTAGCTAAGTTGATCAGTGACAAGGTCTGTGGAGCCTTCTGGCTCATGATTGGCTCTTAAGGCTCAAAAGGCCCTTTTAAGCCCAGATTAGGGTTTCGACCGGAAGCAACCGGGATTTGATATTTTTATCAAACCAAAGCCTTCAAAGGCTTCAAAACACTTTCCTAAAACATTTTAAAACTTGTTTCGAGAAGAATAAATGATTTCGAAAGCAATCGGTTAGCAGATTTGTAAACCCTAATTTGGGCCCTGCAGGCCCTAAACAGCTAATTGGTCGAATTTTCCCTAAAACTTTGACCTTGGTCAATGCATTTCACTTTAAACACTTCTTACAACATGGAGAATCGAATCACGATCGTTTCGGCGCTTGAATTGTCAAATTTGGACTTAAAACGGACCCGAAAAGCAGAAAAAAAGTCGAAACCGGGTCGAAACGAGCTGAGATAGGCCCACATAGGGCAAAAATAGCATGGGGGATGGATGACCGTCCACCAAGGGACGGCCAACCGTCCTAGAGGGATGGCCAACCATCCCAAGGGGGATGGTCATCGATCCCTTTAGCCAATAACTGCTAATTTTGAGTGATTTTTCTGCCCGGGACTCTTCCAAGCCTTGCCATGTGTCCAGTTCGGCCATGGGGACTTTGGGATGAGTTTAAACACCTTGGAAGGCTGGTTTAGAGCCCTTGGATCATTCCTAAGAGATTTAAACTCAGCCATTGCTCAAATTCAGGTCTCCCTATAAATAGAGGCCCTTGAAATCAATTTTAACACACAGAATTAGCTTTAAAGAGTTAAGCTTGGAGAGTAGAGGCTTGAGCAATTGCACAAGCTTCCCCCATAGCACTCTAGCTAAAGTTTTAAAGTCCTTGAGGTCCTTGGAGTCCTTAGAGCTTGAGGAGAAGGCTTGGAGCAAGAGGGAAGGAAGTAAAAAGGTTAGTAGAGCTTATAGTTTATTCTTTTTTTTTTTCTTCTTCTTCTTTTCTTCTTCTTCTTCTTCTTCTTCTTCTATGATCATGCTAGAATAGGTTTTTATTTCTTTAGTATGCATAGGATTTAGTTCATTGTTAGTATGCATGATAGGTTAGTTTATTGTTCCCTTAGTATGAATAATAGGGATTAGTTTATTAAAATAGTTTTTTTTTTTTAATGCATGATAGGAATTAGTTTTATAATATGTATATATATTTCTCTCTCTTTTATTCCACTCTTCTTTGATCATTCCATATTAGGATTAGATATTTAGGATTAGGTTCATATTTAGGAATGCATGTTTAAGTCTTTTAGGTTAGTAATCATGTTAGGATAGTTTATAATAATCACATGCTAGTATTTTTTAGGATGAATTTGCATTGTTCATATTAGGTTGTTAGTTTATCTCTTAAAGTGTGCTTAAAATACCAATTGTGTTCAAGGGAGCATGCAAAAGGTAAGACTCTACCCTTGTGTTTATTTCTTATGAATAAAGTGTTGTTTTCAAGCATATTGTATGGGATAAATTAGGGCATCATACTAGGTTGCATATTAGGTCATTTACACCTTTTTTGTTATTTTATTTTATGGGTTTTAAACCCACTCTTTGGTTGCATATAAATCTGTCCAAGGTTTAAAGTGATCTTAAAGTGGATCAAAACTCACTTTTTAGGCCAAAACTAACTTAGAAACATGCCTAAGTTCCCATAGCTAACTTAGATTGCATTTAGGATATTTTCATGCATTGTTTACATACTTGGTTGCATTTTTTATTTATTTTCCAGAATTTTCCAGCATGCATAATATTAGCATAATAGGTGTTTAGACTAACCTAGGACTAGCTAGAAACCCTAGGATTAGGGGGGTCACTTGACCCCACTTAGGACTCTTCTTTGTTGTAAGAATTACAATAAGAATAGAGTTCTATTTTACCTAGGAATC
Organism: Hamamelis virginiana; assembly: GCA_017140935.1. Lineage (NCBI taxonomy): Eukaryota > Viridiplantae > Streptophyta > Magnoliopsida > Saxifragales > Hamamelidaceae > Hamamelis > Hamamelis virginiana. The sequence continues at coordinate 439,562 of JAESVK010000960.1, forward strand.
TACTTCGAGAACAAGTCTAAAAAGTGATTTTGAAAGAATTCAAAATGGAATGAAATTTCATCTCTCATAACAAGTGTTTTGATCAAACTCAAACTCTCGAAGCTATAATCCAAGATAAGATAGAACCTCTACGATTATGTGGTTTATTACAATAGGAGAGTCCTAGGGTAATCGAACTACGTGGACTTTGATCTTTGTCAAGCAAGTGATAAGGTACATAGGCAATCAATAGGGTGCAAGTCCAATCTTAGGTAGACTCTTGTCTCCTAAGACCCTTAGGATTTTGATTCTTTTATTATTTATTATTATTATCTAGTATTATCTACTACTTCTTGGTTGATTAAATATGCTAGGATTATCATGATAAGATTTTGAATAAGCCCAAACTTAATTAGGAGACCTTTAATTAGGGCGAGGTGGGTGCCTACAAGGAGTTCCTTGAAACCTTCCCACTTCGTAACCTAGCCCCCGAATCCAACTTTGATTCAAAGACCATGTTTTTTCCAAAATATGGGGTCAATGTTTTATTGAAAATAAAACTCATTTTTGTGGTTTCCTTGTTCCCTAAAAATAAGGTGGCGACTCCCAGTTTTTTATAAACTCTTATCCTTTTTAAAAAACCTAATCTTGAGTGGATAATAGAGAAGGATAAATGTGGATAATAAAGAAGGATAAATCAAGACGGATAAACATCATCCACAATCCACTCAAACCCCAAAGTGAACGAGAGGCCTCCTAATCCCTCGGGATATTCAGGTTGGCTGGTTCATAAGAACAATGAAGAAAAGGAGGAAAAAGAAACCAGGAAACAAATCAAACTTACCTTTTCCGGCGAGATGGCGGTGACAAGGAGCTCCGATGACCATGGCAAGCTCCCTCCTCCTCTCTCTCCCGGTCTCATCCTCTCTTCTCAAGCTCTCTCCCTAATTGCCAAAAAATAAACAAGGAAGGTGGGTATTTGGCCTTTTAAAATGTGGGGGCATAAGGGGTATTTTATGAAAGATAAAGATTTTTTTTATAATCAAAATCAATAAAATAATAATTTTAAAATTTTGGGTTTTCACAAGTCAAACGATTGTCATCAAGAATTCTAGATAATGGGTGTTAGCCCTAAGGTCTTTGACCTTATTTTGATGATAACTAAACCATACCTTTTATCTAACAAGTAGTTAAGTGTTGTGTCTCCATAGAATCAAAGTTATATCTTGTTGGAGCTCTCATCAGCATTCATCAAACAATTCAATGCACACATTATTCAAATCAAACTCATGAAGTTTAAAGCTTAAAGACAAAGCCAATCAAAGAAGTTCAATCCTTGAAGATCAACTTGAAGACTTGTTCAAGCTTATGAAGACTTTTTGAAGTCAAGTTGCTCTCCTAGTGATTAGAATCTATTTGTAAGATGTCTCTTATATTCAATATTGCGTAGCTCAAGAGAAAACCATTTCCATCTCATATTGCATTCATGCTTGAAAATGTTTTCAAATTTGCCCAAAAATGTTTTGGAACACTTAGTTAACTTGCCCAAGTGTTATAAGTTGATTTTGACTTAAGAATTTCGAAATATTAACATTGCAACTTCCCTAGTCGACTAAACCTTTAGTCTTAGTCGACTAAGTGATGCTCAAAGGCAATGTTTTGAGAAATCTTAAGTTAGTCTACTAAACACCCTGGTCTAGTCGACTAATAGTTTCCTAGTCGACTAAGCATGTTTTCCCAGTCGACTAACAGCAAGTCCAGAAGCCATATTTTGGTATAAAGTTGCTAGTCGACTAAAGACCCCTTTCTAGTCGACTAATCGATCCCGGAAAATTTTCTAAAAGTGTTTTTAAATTGCTAGTCAACTAACAAACCCATAAAATGTTCAAACTATTTTAAGCTTAGCTAGTCGACTAATCTACAGTGCCTAGTCGATTAACCAAGCCCGGGAAGGTAAAATCATTTGAAAAATAACTTGTTAGTTGACTAATCACCCTGTCCTAGTCCACTAATGACTCTGCAACTTTAAAACGGCTCTTTCTCTTTATGGCAAATCGAGCATTAAATGTAGCTAACCTACTCCCATCCTCTCCAATCTGAGTCTATGGATTTCAAACGACCATTTTGGCCTAAGCTCTTTATATATTGATAGCATTTACTCTCAAGCATTCAATATTCTCTTTGAGAAAAATCTAAGCTATTGTTGTTGAGCATTTGAGAGACCATTAGTTGTTCTTGTATTTATTACAAACCAGCTTTATGAAGCATTCATTGTATTGTTCTCCAATCATCTTGTATTTATTGTGAGTTGTAAGGGTTTTGAGAAACTCTTGTGGGTGAGTTGTCTTCCACATTGAAAGAAGGCAAGTGTAAAGGTTTCTCCACCTTGAAGGAGTTTTGATAGTGAGGATTAGCTTCTTGAAGGTGGAGAAACCTTTACACAGTCTTCTTTATCCCAGGTGGAAGACTCTCACCTCAAGCTCACAAAGAACTTAAACAATGGCTCACAAAAAACCCCCCAAATGTGCTCACAAAGAACACCCCAAGTATTCACAAAGAACACTTAATACAATCTCACAAGGTTGGTCTGTACAATAAATGCTTCAATAAGCTGATTCACACAAGTGTAAAGCACAACTAATAGCTTCTCAAATGATTAACAAGTGTAGCTCAAGAGTTTGGTAGAGAATGCTTTGAACAATGAATGCTTGTAATAAATGATAATAACTATTGTTGGATTGATAATAATAAATGAGGAACAAACCTCTTTATATAGGCTTCATGGTCTGAAATGGCCGTTTGAACCAAGCTTGAATGCCATTAGATGAGAGGAGAAGAGCAGGCCTCATTTAATGCTCAAAATGCTTAAAATAGAAAGAACCGTTTTGTATTTGCAGGTTCATTAGTCAACTAAGCAAAAGGTATTAGTCGACTAGCCAGTTATAATTCAAAGTAATTTTTGTTCCCGGGCACGGTTAGTCAACTAGGCCATTTGGGTTAGTCGACTAGACTAGTTAAAAACAATTTGTAAAAATTTCCGGGCACGGTTAGTCGACTAGGCAAGGGTGTTTAGTCGACTTGCTCTTTTGCATTTCCAAACATGGCTACTGGGGTGTCTTTAGTCGACTAGACTAATATGATTAGTCGACTAAAGGACTCATTAGTCGATTACTCTAGGTGATTAGTCGACTAGACTTAGAATTTCCAAAATTCTAGCTTTTGGACCATGATTAGTCGACTAGACTAAGTTGCTTAGTCGACTATGCATACTCTTAAGCTAAAAACTTGAAATCCTTAAGTCTATTTCAACTCAAATCATCTAAGGCAGTTAACTTAAGCATTCAAGAGCATTTTTGCAAGTTTTCTAAGTTAATGAATGTCAATGCAACATAAGAAAACCTTTTGGCTTGAGTTATGCAATTTTAATAAAATGAGTTGCCTTACAAAAGGTTCCTAAGCATCTTGATAACAATGGTCTTCAAGGAATGGTTTCAAGATGGCCTACACAAGCTTCATGATTCAATGACATTGCATATTTGCATAATTTGGAAGCTTTGAATGTGTTGATGAGCTCCAACAAGATATGGCTTTGATTCTATGGAGACAAAAACACTTAACCATCTGTTAGTAAGTAAAAGTAATGTTTGTTGATCATCAAAATAAGGTCAATGCAATTGACCTTAGGGCTAACAATAGTTATGAGCATTTTTCCACTTTTTCTACCTTTTGAGCTCATTTTCTTGCTTCTAAACTACTTCGGCATCTTTCTATGATGTGCTCCACTCATAAGCTCTCTTTACAGCAGTCAAAACCTGGTTTGTGGATGAAAATAACCTACAAGAGCAAAAACAACACATAAGAACAAAAACTAACTAAATCAAAGTACTTATAGTGTAAAACCCTCGAAATAAACCTCTGAATGCGGGAAAACGAAGCTTGATTGCGGAGCAATCACTAATCCATTTGTTTCTAAGAATATTGTTGAAGATGATGAAAATAGCAAAATATTGTCTAATGCTAATAAAAAGCTTGGGAAGCTTAACATTAGTGATTCTTCATCAAATGATGCACCTCAAGAGGAACCAAAGGAGGACCCCCAAATCGTAGAAGTCGAACCTTCTAATGAACCTCAAGAGTTGCCCAAAGCTTGGAAATTTGTGAAGAATCATCTAATTAAACAAATAATTGGTGATCCTTCACGCAAGATAAGTACTTGCTCCTCTATTAGAGATGGTTGTAACCATATTGCATTTATTTCTCAAATTGAGCCTAAAAATTTTAATGAAGCCGAAAATGATGATAGTTGGATTATGGCCATACAAGAAGAACTTACCCAATTTGAAAGAAAAAAAAGTGTGGGAACTTGTACCTAAACCTAATGACCATACCATCATAGGCACAAAATGGATTTTTCGTAACAAAAAGGATGAAGATGGTAATGTGATTAGAAATAAGGCAAGAATTGTTGCACAAGGCTATAACCAACAAGAAGGCATTGATTATGATGAAACATATGCACCGGTTGCTAGACTTAAAGCTATTCGCATGCTACTTGCTTTTGCCAGTTTTAAGAATTTTAAATTGTATCAAATGGATGTGAAAAGTGCATTTTTAAATGGTTACATTACGGAGGAAGTTTATGTCAAACAACCTCCTAGTTTTGAAGATAACATTTTTCCCAATCATGTATACAAACTTTCTAAAGTACTTTATGGCTTAAACAAGCCCCAAGAGCATGGTATGAAAGGTTGAGTGGATTTTTGCTTAATAATGGTTTCATTAGAGGCAAAATAGACACTACACTTTTTATAAGGCTTAAAGATAATGATATGTTAATTTTTCAAATATATGTTGATGATATTATTTTCGGTGCTACTAATGATCTTCTTTGTGAATAGTTTGCTAAATTTATGCAAGATGAATTCGAAATGAATATGATAGGAGAATTAACATTCTTCCTTGGACTTCAAATAAAGCAAACCAAAGAAGGCATTTTGATCAAACAAGCTAAGTATGTGAATCACATGCTAAAGAAATTTGGCATGGAAGGTGTGAAGTCTAGTCCAACACCAATGAGCCCTATAACTATGCTTGACCTTGATGAAAATGGTGAAAAAGTAAACCAAAAATTATATCAATGTATGATTGGTAATCTTCTTTATTTAACCGCTAGTAGGCCGGATATTATGTTTAGTGTATGCTTATGTGCTAGATTTCAAGCTTACCCTATGGAATCCCACTTGCTTGTCGTTAAACGTATTTTTAAATATCTTGTAGGGACTCATGAATTGGGTTTATTGTATCCTAAGCATGCTTCTTGTCAACTTGCTAGTTATTCGGATGCAGATTTTGCCAGTTATAAAACCGACCGAAAGAGCACTAGTCGTACTTGTCATTTTATTGGCCACTCGCTTGTTTCTTGATTTAGCAAGAAACAAACTTCAGTAGCCCTTTCCACTACCGAAGTGGAATACATTACTGCCGGAAGTTGTTGTGCTCAAGACTTGTACATGAAACAACAACTTGAAGACTATAGGATCCAATTCAATCACATACCTATTCGTTGTGATAACACTAGTGCAATTAATATTTCTAATATTCTATGTTTTCATACACGTACAAAACACATTGAAATTATGTACCATTTCATTCGTGACCATGTGCAAAGGGGAGATGTTGAACTAGAATTTGTTAGTACGAACAACCAATTGGCAGACATCTTCACTAAACCTCTCCAAGATTATCGTTTTTGCACAATTCGGCGTGAATTTGGTATACTTAGACCAATGGAATTATGATTGTGATTGTGTATTGTGTATTGTTGTATTCTTCTATTTCTCTTCTTTCTTGTCCCTTTTTGAGATAACAAATGGGGAGAAATATTTGAATACTTTGAATGAGCCTGTGTATTGTGTATTGTGTATTGTGTATTGTTATATTCTTCTATTTCTTTTCTTTCTTGTCCCTTTTTGAGATAACAAAGGGGGATAAATATTTAAATACTTTGAATGAGCCTGTGTATTGCTTCCAACCTCTTATTGCTTATTGAATATGTTGATTTAACCATGCTTGTTGTGCTAAATTGAGGGAGAGCTTTGCTCTCTATTTATAATTCAAAGTATAGTTTGTCATCATCAAAAATAGGGAAATTGTTAGCCCTAAGGTCTTTGACCTTATTTTGATGATAACTAAACCATACATTTTATCTAACAAGTGGTTAAGTGTTGTGTCTCCATAGAATTAAAGTTATATATTGTTGGAGCTCTCATCAACATTCATCAAGCAATTCAATGCGCACATTATTCAAATCAAGCTCATGAAGTTCAAAGCTTAAAGACAAAGCCAATCAAAGAAGTTCAATCCTTGAAGATCAACTTAAAGACTTGCTCAAGCATAAGAAGACCTTTTGAAGTCAAGTTGCTCTCCTAGTGATTAGAAACTCTTTGTAAGGTCTCTCTTATGTTCAATATTGCACGGCTCAAGAGAAAACCATTTCCATCTCATACTGCATTCATGCTTGAAAATGTTTTCAAATTTGCCCAAAAATGTTTTGGAACACTTAGTTAACTTGCCCAAGTGTTATAAGTTGATTTTGACTTAAGAATTTCGAAATATTAACATTGCAACTTTCTTAGTCGACTAACCCTTTAGTCCTAGTCGACTAAGTGAAGCTCAGAGGCAATGTTTTGAGAAATCTTAAGTTAGTTGACTGATAGTTCCCTAATCGACTAAGCATGTTTTCCCAGTCGACTTACAGCAAGTCCAGAAGCCATATTTTGTTGCAAAGTTGCTAGTCGACTAAAGACCCCTTTCCAGTCGGCTAATCGATCCCGAAAAATTTTCTAAAAGTGTTTTTAAGTAGCTAGTCGACTAACAAACTTGTTTCTAGTCGACTAACAAACCCAGAAAATGTTCAAACTATTTTAAGCTTAGCTAGTCGACTAATCTACAATGCCTAGTCAACTAACCGAGCTCGGGAAAGTAAAACCATTTGAAAAATAACTTGTTAGTTGACTAATCACCCTGTCCTAGTCGACTAATGACTCTGCAACTTCAAAATGGCTCTTTCTCTTTATAGCAAATTGAGCTTTAAATGAAGCCAACCTACTCCCATCCTCTCTAATCTGAGTCTATGGATTACAAACGGCCATTTTGGCCCTAGCTCTTTATATATAAACCCTTGGCTCTCATTTATGACTCACCTAGTCATTCCCTCCCACTTATTGATATCATTTACTCTCAAGCATTCAATCTTCTCTTTGAGAAAAACCTGAGCTATTGTTGTTGAGCATTTGAGAGACCATTAGTTGCTCTTGTATTTATTACAAACCAGCTTTGTGAAGCATTCATTGTAATGTTCTCCAATCATCTTGTATTTATTGTGAGTTGTAAGGGTTTTAACAAACTCTTGTGGGTGAGTTGTCTTTCACCTTGAAAGAATGCAAGTGTAAAGGTTTCTCCACCTTGAAGGAGTTTTGATAGTGGATTAAACCTCTCGACGAAGTTCTTGAGACGTGGATGTAGGTGGAGACCGAACTACGTAAATCGTCGTGTTTGAATCTCTCTAACTCAAACTCTAACATTTAATTCATTTACTTGCTTACGACCAGTCGGTTAGTGGATTTCAAAATCCTGAAAAAGCCCGATAGGCCCAAAACAGCTAATCGGCTTGGTTTCTCTCAACCCCTTGACTTTAGTTAAAGTTTTTCATCCTCAAACTCTTCTAGAAACATGGAGAATCAAATCACGATTGTTTTGGCGCTTGAATCGTCGAATTTGGATTTGAAACAGGCCCGAGAAGCCAAAAACAGTCGAGACGGGTGTAGAGAGGCCCAAAATGGGTCAAATTTGGGCTGAAGCTCGACTGACCATCCCTCCATTGACGGTCAGCCGTCCCTAGGAGGATGGTCACCTGAGCATTTTGCCTTATTTTGCCAATTTTTCGAGTTTTGAGAGTTTTTATCACTTGGGACTCTTCCAAAGCCTATCTAGCTCAGCTTGGAGGGTTTTGCACGACTTTGGGGACTTTAGAAGACTCATTTAAGACCCTTGGATCCTCCTTAGGGTTTTAATGAGAGCCGTTGATCAATTTGAAGCCTTTCCTATATATACATCACTTAGGAATCAGTTTTTATGGGGGCTAACTTTGCATTGGGAGACTTTGGGGCACTTAGAGCAGCCTCTAAAACCCTAGCTACGAATTTGGAGGCCATTGGAGCTTGAAGAAGAGAGCAAATAGCAACGAGCAACGAAGAAGAAGGCTAGAAGTAAAGGTTATCATCTTTTCCTGTATAGAATGTTATGCTTTATAACATAGTTGGATTTTGAGCAATTCTGCATGTTTAAGTCCTAAGTGTTTCTTTTCCTTCTTCTTCTTTTTTATTTTTCCTCTATATTTCTCATAATGTATAGGAAGGTCCATGCATGAATATATGTGTAGGTTACATGTTAATAGTAGTTTTAAGTCTCTTGTTTATGGAGTTATATTTCATGCATAAAGTTTGAGTCTTTAGTGTGGTATGAGTATGTTAGTTCTTAAAGGAATCTTTATAGTATGTGTAGGAGTTTCTTTTATGATTATAATGCATGTTAGGAGTTAGTTTGATAAATATTATTTACTGTTTTTGGGTTAGTAATGCATATTGTTAGGAAAGTTTGAATCTTGGATGTCAATAGTCATTGTTAGGATGCTAGAAGTAGTTTTAGCCATTGTGTGTCAAGTTTAGTATTATTCTTGTTTTATTTCAATCAAGTTTATTATATGGAATACCTTGAAATGATTGATGTATGAATTGTGTTCGAGGGAGCAAGCAAAGGTAAGTTCCTTCCCTTGTGGTAGACTTAGCTGTTTTGAGCATGATTTATGTTATTTCTTGATTGATTTACATAAGGGTTTTAGTCTATTGTGTCAATATGCAAATTAGTATTTTTTCTTGGTATTTTGTGTGGATTAAGAATGGTTTTCAAGCCATTTTAAGCGAGTATTCAAATCTGTCCAGATTTGAATATATACTTTAAAGGGACTTGTCTATCATTTTTAAGTCACATTTTGCATTGTTTTATATATAGTAATAATAGCATATCATGTTAGATTGCATCTTATTTCATCTCCACATTTTTCTTTGTTGTTTTCTTGGGTTTTAATTCATATTTGGAGTCACTTTCAAATCTGTCAAAAAATTGAAAGTAGCTTTAAAATGGGTTAAAAGCCATTTTTAGGGTCAAATCAACCTAGAAACATGCCTAGGTTC
>JAESVK010000960.1:451791-497004 GCA_017140935.1 Hamamelis virginiana
CTGTGGACACCCCATTTTCACCATTTATTTCTACCATATATCCATGCAAATGATCAACTAGAATAGCTGATCATTGGGTGAGGAATTGGCCTTGTAAAGACCAAATTGACCAAATTGCCCTTTGCTGAGGAAAAGGACAATTCATTATTTCATGTGTACATTTGGATTGGAATCAACCAATTTGTATTGCATTTGACTTTTGAGGTGTTTTAGAACATCCCTGTAAATTTTCATGGCATTCTGATAAGAGCTCGATAGGTAATTAGGGTTTTTGCGACTTGAAGGGCATTTTCGTCCTTTTTCTCGTATAATTTCCGAATGACCTCCGAATTCGAAACGGATTGTTTCATGAGGTTTATATGGATGTGGGGAGTGAATTTGGTATGTCAATTGAACCTTTGAATGGTTGGGATGGATTCTCCCAAAATCGATCCCGCGGGTAAGGATGAGCCGAATTAGGGTTTCGATCAAATTGACCGTGAATTGGTCGTTTTCACCAAAACAAAAGATTTTCAAAACATGTTGTTAAGTGCCAATTTCATGTTGAAACCATGTTTTTAGAAGTGGTACAAGCCTAATTGATCAATTTTACAAAACAGAGAATGGTCATTTGACCAATTTTGGCACAACCGGGTCAATTGGCTAGCTTTTTGCTAAAACCCTTGACCATGGTCAATTGATTTTAACCCAAAAACATTCTAAAAATATGGAGAATCAAAACACGGTCGTTTTGAGCCCTGAACCATCGGATTTGGATCAAATTTGACCAAAATATGGCCAAAATTCGAAAACCCTAGAATTATGGAACAATTTTTGGAAAACCAGCATGGTGACCGTCCTAGCTAGGACGGCCAACCGTCCAGCTAGGACGGCCAACCGTCCATGCCTAGGACGGCCACCAGCTTACTCGAGCCAATTTTGCCATTTTTGAGAATTTGACTTATTTTGGCCGATTTGATTTGATTTTTTGGCCTAAATGCGAAGGGTTTCAGCTTTCAAACCCTAGAGAGACTCATTCTAAGCCCTAGGATCGTTTTTTAAATGAATTAATCCTAACCATTCAAGGGTTTTGAACCCTAGCTCTATATATACTACACTATAGAGGTTCAAGAGGAGGAGGAAGGATTTTAGGGTTTTTGAGAGAAGAGGCTACAGCTTTTTGGAGGCTCTGCACTCTTACACCATTGAAGGAGTAAGAAGAAAAGGCTAAGAGCTTGGAGGAGGTTAGCCAAGAAGGGAATCGAAGGGTAAACACTCAACCAGGCTCTTGTTTTCTTGATGGGTTTTCGTTTTACTTTGTAGGAGTTTTCCCTATGCATGTTTGAATAGGTTCATTTCTTTCTTTTATTTATGTTAGTATGCATGATAGGGTTAGCCTTGTCTTGATTTTGTGTGAGCATGCATGATTAGGTTTAGCTTTGTTATTATTTCATGTTAGTATGCATGTTTAGGGTTCATTAGTTTATATTATGATTTTATGTTAGGATGCATGCCTAGGGTTAAGTAGTTTTATTATTATTCTATGTGAGTATGCATATTAGGGTTGTCTTTTATTATTATTCTATGTGAGTATGCATATTAGGGTTGTCTTTTATTATTATTCTATGTGAGCATGCATGATTAGATTTAGGTTTTTTGTTATGATTTTATGTTAGCATATATGTTTAGGGTTAGTTAACTTTATCGAGATTTTATGTTAGAATGCATGTTTAGGGTTAATGAAGTTTTTGTTGTGATTTCATGTGAGTATGCATGTTAGATTTAGTTTTATTATGATTTTATGTAAGTATGCATGATTAGAGTTAGCTTTGTTGTGATTTTATGTGAGAATGCATGATTAGGGTTAGTTTTATTATGATTTTATGTGATTAAATGTGTTTAGGATTAGTCTTGTTATCATTTTGTGTTAGTTAACATGTTTAGGATTGTCTTTGTTGTTATTTTATGCTAGTTATCATGTTTAGGATAAGTTTTTTTCATTATTTTATGTGTAAGCATGTTTAAAATAAATATTGATATGTTCATATTGTTATTTGAGTCTCTAAATATTTGATTGATGGTATTAATGATGATATGAGTATGTCAATATGTTATTTTTAATGTGTGAAGAGTCTTGAGTCTTTTTGTTTGTGCTTTTTATGATTATTTGAATACTTGATATGGATTTGATGGATTGAACATAAAAATTGTGTACGAGGGAGCGTGCGAAGGTAAGATCCTCCCCTTGTGTTTGGATTAATTGTTTAAGCATGGTTTTGTATAGTTTTGATATGTTTTTGCATGGTAAATTAGTCGAGCATGTTAGATTGTATGCTAGGGTGTTTATTTGATTTTATTATGGATTAAAGATGATTTTTAAGCTACTTAAAATATGTATTCAAATCTGTCCAGATTTGAATACATACTTTAAAGTGGCTTAGTTAACATTTTTAAGCCATATTTTGCATGATTTTATTAGTAGTTTCATAGTATATTCATGTAGAAAGCATGCTAGGACATTTTCACATTTTTATTATTTGTTTTCATAATTTTTAGAGTGGTAAAAGGTTAATGTTCAAATCTGTCCGGATTTGTTTATGCCTTTAAATCACTTCTAGAAATTATTTTAAGGCCAAATCCAACTTAGAAATATGCTTAGGTTCACATAGATTAATTAGTGTGCATTTAGGAGCATTTTCATGCATCTTTAGAATTGATTACTTGTTTATTTGTTTAAATTTCAGCATGCATTGCATTAGGATTTTAGGGTTTCTAGATTAACTTTAGGGCTAGTTAGAGACCCTAGGCTAGGAAGGTCACTTGACCTTCCCTAGGAATTTCCTTTGTTGTAAAGATTGCCATCAGAATTGTATATTTTATTTGATTTAAGAGTCGATCTTCGAGAGATTTCCTAAAATATTTTTTATGTAATATTTATGAAATAAATATGATTTTATGAGATATTTGATTATTAATTGATTTTCAAAAGATTTGAAATGTTTTTTAAAAGATTTTTACTTTGGAATGAAATTCCTCTCAATATGATTTGTTTTCTTGAAATATCTTTGAAAAAGATTTTCAATTGGAATTTGATTCTAAAGATAAGAATTATTTTGGAACATTTGGATTTTATGAATATCTTTTAATTTGAGATGATTTCAAATAAATGATTTTGAATAAATGATTTTGAACAAACAAAAACTCTCGAAGCTAGAGTCTTGAATTAGGTTGAAATACCTTTAATAATGTGATCGATTACAATAGGAGAGTCCTAGGGTAGTCGAACTACGTGGACTTTGATACTTGCTAGGTGATACTAGTAAGTTACGTAGGCGCTAATAGGGCTCAAGTCCGCCCTAGGATGCCCGTAGGGTGTCCTAGGTTCTTAGGGTTTGTTTGTATATATTTTTATTTATTTATTTATTAATATAACTAATATAGATAATGCATTTATATCAATATTTTTTTTGGTTGATTAGATTATTTAGGATTATTTGCATTAAGAAATTTAAATAGCCCAAATAAATTAGAAGTCCTTTAATTAAGGCGAGGTGGGTGCCTACAAGTGAAAGCTTGGAACTTTCCCACGTCGTAACCTAGCCCCCGGATCCAACTCTGGTTTGTAGACTGCTTTTCCATTAATGGAGTTTGTTTTATTGAAAATAAAATGTTTTTATGGTTTCCTTATTCCTTAAAAATAAGGTGGCGACTCCTTTGTTTTGATTTCTAAACCCCCCTAATCACATCGCCCGGTGATGATGTGGACTCACACTACCTAAAGCCCCGTCCACGAGGCTGGTCCACAGCGGCGTGACTGCGGTCTCTGTCCTTGGGATTTGGTTAGTAGTCCGGTTGAGCTAAAGGCTTGTTAGCCTAGAATCAACAGCCCTATAATATGATTCAGTCCATGATTGGATATGCTAGGGACTCGTTGAAGAGACGCAAATGCCAATCGGGCCGAGGTCCATACCGATGGGATATGTCGAGCCCTTATGTGACGGTATTACCACGCTATAGATTGAGGACGTTATTTGGCTATTGTTCATATGCGACGGGGGATTCCGCATGCGTGACATATGCCTGGTTATTGGTTACTGGTTACTGGTGTTGTTACTACAGGAGTTAGTTTTTCACTGAAAGTCCACACATCTTTTAAACATTGATTTTTAGTTGATTTCTAAATTCGTAAAACTTTATAAATGAATGTTTTTTATACAATATCCCATGTATCAATGTATTGTTATTGATTCGTAGAGGTTATATTATCCCTTACTGAGCACGTGAAAGCTCACCCCTGCTTGTTGCAGTATATTGCAGTATATTGCAGGTTTATCTTGGGTTACATTCTTGGCTCAGCTAAATCCTTTGCTAAGGATTGTTAGTTCATAGCTTAAGGTTGTTGTTGCATTCTTATATTATATGTATTATATATTGGATTATTCATACTGTGTATTGATTATGAAATTGCCTATTTGCCAGGGTTGTTGGCAATATTATTTGATTTATTGAATAATGTTTGTATATGACGAATTGGGACATATTGTGTGTGACATGCCATATCACTTTGTTGTATATATGATTCTTGTATCCTGTGAGGAAATACGGATGAGCAGGACAGATTGTACCTTCAGTTTGAGACGTGTCGACTTATTCGGAAGGCTCGGTATGGATGTTAAATTGGGGTGTACATGGGTCTTTAGTAGCGTCTGTTTGGGGCGTTACAATGTATGTTTTATTTTATTAAATGTATACTCTTGTTTTGTATTATTTATGGTTCCATGCTTGTTCGAATCCCTGTTGGATTTCGATGAAGGATTCAAAAATTTTAAATGTGTTATTCTGTGTCTTCCGCTGCGAATTCGTGTTTCATTGATATCCTTTCAATAAAATATTCATAGTACAATGTTTGATATCATCAAAATCAATTATATAAACAAGGGTGAAGGCCATAAGGCCAACAACAATAATAAATTTACCTAATATTCATTTCATCAAAGCAGTATAAGAACTTATTTGAAATTTTAAGCCAGATCTATGGAATATACTTAAGGTTCTTACCATATTAGATATTTAGATGACTGTGACACACTGACAAATATTCAATTATTCACATAAATAATAATTCAAATGTCTAAAAATTAAAATTTTAAAGTCTAAATGTGTATACTGTATAGTTGTAAATAAATTTATAAATGTTTTTCTTCTTTTTTTTTAACTTGTAATATTGTACTCCTAAGGCCCTAGCTACTATGTACTATATATTTATTTACATATAAAAAAAGTCTAAATACTAATTAAAAATGAAATACCCTACTTATGTAAATCATACATGCCAAAAAATTAAATTCATCCAACGGTCAGATTTTAAAATATTTCACTATAAAATTTTATAATATTTCTTAAAATATTACCTTTGTGATTTGTCACGGTAATATTTTTTAAAAACGATCATTGGATCACTATGATTTTATGCATACATGACATATATAAGTAGGAAATATAATCTAACGATTTATTTAAAATTATTAGGTTCCGGTGGCACATGGTTCTTACTTAAGGTACGTTCTTACCCATTCTTTGCAAAACCTAACATGGGAAAGGTCTTTTGAGAAACCGACCGTTGGATGAGATATTCCACGTATACATATCATGCATGCAAAAAATTACGTAAATCCGACGACTGGTTTTTGAGAAATTAATTAGATGTTCTAAATTGTGAAATTATTTCTCACATTTTTGACAAAAATGTGGCATTTTAAAAAAATTGTCTGTTGGATTAATGTGATTTTTGGCATGCATGGTGTGTATACTTAGAATATCTCATCCAACGGTCACTTCTAAAAATACATTTCCCATGTTAGGTTTTGCAAAGAATGGGTAAGAACCTTAAGTAAGAACCATGTGTCACCGAACCTCACCATTTTCAATTCTCTTTATGAAAAAATCAATGTAGCCATGTAGAGTTGTAGGGGATATTTTATGAAATATTATAAAATTTTATAGTGAGATGTTATAAAATTTTATTGTGAGATGTTAAATATAATAAAACTTTTAAATTATTTGGAAAACTGGAATTATTGTATTTTAAATTAGAAACTAAGATAGGAAATCAAATAAATTAAGAAGTGGTTTGCATTTTAATCTAGTTTAGAAAAAAATATTTCAAAAGTATTTTGGAATTATTGTATTTTAAATTAGATAGTGTGTTAGGAAATCAAATAAATTAAAAAATGTTTTGCAATTCAATCTTGGTTAGGAAAAAAATTTCAAAAGTATTTTGGAATTATTTTTTGCATTTTAATGTAGGTTAGGAAAATAAATAAAAAAATGTCAAAAGTATTTAGGAATTATTGTATTTTAAAGTTACCATGTTATAAAAATTCAAAAAGAATATTGGATAATGGATATATACTAATAATAATAAGTGAATTTAATTTAATAAAAGTTGGATTTGATGGATAGGACACACGGATCGGATTTCAGATCGGATCGGATTATAAAAGTGCAAATATGAGATCCGTTCCGAATTGAATTCGGATTAAAGAAATTGGACAAGGACCAATCCGAATTCAATGCAGACCGGTTCCAATCCGATCCAAAATTGACCAGATCGGATCGGATCTCAGATTGACCCATTTTGAGTTGCACCCCTAGTATGAATATATTTAAAACTATGCTTTGTTCCTTGGAAGCATATTTTGTTTCAAAGGCTAGTTTGAAATTTATTGCAAATTGATATAAATTTGGGTAAATTGAATTTTGGTATTTTGTTCATTACATTGTTGTATAGTGTAATTGAAAATAAGGTATAAATTTGAAAATAAGGTATAAATTTGGTATTTTGTTCATTAGCGTATATAGTGCAATTGAAAATAAGGTAAAAAGAACAGCTGTTTTAAACAACTGTTTTATATGCCATATCGCCCTGTAGCGTTTGACTGGGTCAACTTGGTCATTCTTGGGAGTATTTTTTTTTTATACACGATCATTGTCGTCTTTTTTATTATTATTATTTATTTATTTATTTATTATTTATTATTTATAAAGAAGGTAATTTATGGCAAAAACTCCAATAATCTATGAGGCTGTTTAGAAAAGCATAGAATTGGTTTTTCCGAATACAACAGTGATCCAAAAATTTAAACTCATGTTTGATAAGTATATTCAAGTCACATAAATGGTTTTTTATTCCTCCAATAGTGGGCCAAAAGCAGGTTACTTCTGTTCCACCTTTTTGTTGGTTTTCATATAATCTAGATAAGAGAGAAGTCCTCTCTTTGTTAGTAAAAGCTGAAGGCTCTCTTGCTTTTCACATCTACAAGGATCTTCCTCTCCATCTTACATCTTTGTATCTTAACATCTCAAACCTCTTTTACATGAATGGAGGAGGCTTGAACACAGTGCCATTTCCTTTGATAGCATACCTTGGTCCACTATGCTAGGTTGGTGGCAATGGCATTAACGGCAAAGATCTAGACCCCTTAAGATTCAGGTTCAACTTCAACAATAGATCTTGTTAATTCAGTTTGTTAAAAGATTTGTCCCACATCGGTTTCTCACACCACCAATGCTTGGTTAATAATTTTTAGAGACCCTTCACTTGGTAACTTAAGTTATTGAGTTGAATCCTGGTTTCTGACATGGTATCAGAGCTAGGTTTTAGGTGGGCTCATATTTTCCATTCCCCTCGCTTCCGTGTCACCGCCAGGGGCCATCTTTACCCACGAACCCATGAGTCACCAATTCTCAAGCTCAGTGTTTCGTCTACCCGTGTACAACCCAGGTTGTATGCGGTATCTATCATATGTCTTAATGCTTGGGGGAACTTTTTATCCAGAAACTCGCGGGCCTACAAAATCTCTGGCTCAAAGTTTCATCGCCCGTGAATATTCGGGGGGAGTGTTGAAAGATTTGTCCCACATCGGTTTCTCACACTACCCAAGCTTGGTTAATAAGTTCTATAGACCCTCCACTTGGTAACTTAAGTTATTGAGTTGGATCCTAGTTTCTAACACGGTTGAAGCAGCATATGCTCCATAGCCTTCATCATGTCTTTGTCACCTTCATCTTCTTATTCTACCATTTTTCTTCTAAGAAAATTTATTTCAATTTTTGTAAATAGAACATTCGAGACTATTAGGGTGTTTACGGGTTTTGAATTCAAAAATTTTATTTTTGTAGAAATTGGAGATTTTCAAAGTTAGGGTTTTGATTTGGAAATTTTCAATAGGAAATTTTTGATTTGGTGAGATTTGGAAATTAGGGTTTTGATTTATAACTTCATCTTGAAATATTTGGAAATTAGGGTTTTGATTTAAAACTTCATCTTGAAATAAGAAAGTTTTTGATTTGTTGGGAACTGGGGATTCGTGGATTTATATTTTTTGTTTGCAAAATTTTGATGGGAATTTATTTATTAGGGTTGAGATTCAGAATTTTTTTTCCTGCAAACCATCTCTCGATCTCTCTATCTCTTCACTTCCAATTCCGTACACCATAATTTTTTTTTTTCCCTTTCCTCCTCGTCTTATATGTACTTCGAACCAAACAACATAAGCTTAAGAATCAACTTGAAATTCTAACCAAAAAACTTATAAATAAAAATTAATTTTATTTAAAATTAGTTTTGATATGAATTTAATACCTTTAGTTTTGGTTTAGAACCTGCCTGGTCCAAAAGATGAGATTGCCAACATGGCTAATGAGCTAAACGGGTTTAGAATCTAAACGGGTTTTCTCTAGTCACGGGTTCGGGTCAGATTGTGCAAGCCACCATCACCGTCTGTAAGCCGCGAGAAACAAGGGTTACTGGGCAAAACACAGCCCCTCTCTCTCTCTCCTCTGCTAAAACCTCTCCTATCCTCTCTTTCTCTCAATAAAAGTAACCCTCTCATGTTACACCATTTTTTCTGTTTAATCTTCAACGGTCACAATAATATATGCATATAGTTGAGGTAGCGAAGCCTTACGTTCTCTCTCTTTCTTTCTTTCCTGCAAGTAAGTAAACTACATTCCCATGTCTCTGGACCTGCTATGAACAGGGTTTTGGGAATCCATCAATTTAAAGTCCTTTGGGAAGGGTGTGATACCGCCACCTATCAGGCCTGACGAGCTGCATCCCTATATTCTCTCTTTATACTGTTCATTTTAAAAAAATTTCTTTGGGCATTTTTTAAGTTCGGGAAACACCAATTTCTGGGTATTCCGGTTTCATGGCGGCAAGGGCTTCCAGTAAATTTTTGAGGGATTTTTTGTACAAAAAGGTTAAATCAGGTGCTTTGGGAGCTTCCAGACATTATGCTTCTGCTGCCGAAATTGCTCCTAAGATTCCACACTCTTCCAAGAAAGTACGCTCTCTCTCTCTCTCCCTCTCCCTCTCCCTCTCCCTCTCTCTCTATATATATATATATATATATACACACACTCTCACACACACACACACACACACACACACAAACAAAGGTAAATTCTTGTCGAGAAGTGGTTCCCTTAAAATCCCGCAGAAGATGACTCTGTTTTAAGTCAAAAGTTTTAATGAAATAGTTGGAAATAAATTAAGGGACTTGTCTTGCTACCTTGCATTTTGAGTCTATTTCTAGAATTGTATTTTGAGTTCTGTAATTCAAAGAAAATAATTTTAAAAATACCACATTTTACTCATCGGTCATATCTGGGATCAAATTTCAGTATCTATTTCATATCATGTTAGTAGTTTTTTCTAAAAGTGGTACATCACGTTTTGGTTTGAAACTTGCATTTTCCCCTTATTGTGTAGTGAGTATACTTTATGGAGATTTTAATTTCATGGGAATTGGAATTGTGGTCTTTGAGTTGTGGATTTTTAAATATCAATAGGTCAGAATATGCAGCAGACTTTTCAAGTGATTAGTAAGTTCTTGAATTACACACACACACACACACACACATAAATGGATATTGGACACTAAAGATACCAGTATTTGTATATTATTAATTCCCTATTCTCATGCTTTGAAAATTCGTGGCGTGACAATAACCACTAATCAATTAAAATCATATTTTCTTGGTAGGTAATTTGTTTGTAGCCTTTTGTTCTTGTCTTGCTTATTTTGTAGTTTGTTATTGCTGTTGAAACTCTTGCATACTATTTACTAGTGTGTGACATTCTTGTCTGATTCTGAAGTAGAGTCTCTGGTTATTTGAACTGTAGGGGAGGTTATTGACAGGAGCTGCCATAGGCCTAGCTATAGCTGGGGGAGCTTATGTGAGTACTGCGGATGAAGCAACTTTCTGGTACAGTGGTACTTCATTTCGATCTATGCTTGACATTTTTTCTTAGCTCTCATTGACCTTTGTTCAATCTTGCTATTTCAATGGCAGCATCACTATAGCATTTATATGTATGTTAGCCACAATGCAGACAAGTATCAATTTGACGGATGAGACGAGTTCTCTTAAGCCAAATCTAATGGTTGACTTGAAATGTTTTGTTTTAGACCTTGAATGTATGTGGAAAGAAGGAATATTTTGGGCAAAATATTTAATGCTCCTGAAGAGGAAATGTCTATTCATGAAGCCCATGAGCTTATTTGTGTATCAGATAATCCCAGAAATTGCAAATTTATATTCACTGAACTTGAATGAGTAATTTATTTCTACCACTTTATGAAAAATGCAGCACTAAAAAAAAAAAAAAAAATTCCATTCTGTAATTTGAATGTCTATGCTGCCCCCAAATTATAATTTCTAGTTTATCCATGGGGTCCTAATATCATTATCCTTCTTAGTTGTCAGCTTTTGCTATCTCCAAACTAGTCTAGCAAATAGGAGAGGTTCAAGAACAAATGATGGTCAAACACCCCCTCCAAAAAAAAAAAAAAAAAAAACACACTCACACACACACACTAGAACCTTTGGTACAGGGGCTCATTTTTTTTTCTATGTTTATTTTTGTTTGTGAGTTTGTGTGAATAGGTATGATTATTAACATGAAATTGAGGGTTTTCAATCTATTGTATTAACGATGTTAATGATGAGGCATATCTCTGATATGGAGCTTTTATGCTTCAAAGAATAGTAATTGTGGAGAATGGAATGCCACCTTTCAAGAACTGGGGAAGTTGCTTTTGCTGGCTGGAATGCTCTGATAAAATTTGGGTCAGATTGCTTTTGGCAAATGAATTTGGGTGTAGAGAGAGTGCATTGGTTTGTCACTTAAAAGGAAAATGGATCGAGTTATCTGAGCAGTGGAATTAGTATTGAGTGAAACATGGCAGAAATGTTAGGGTTCATTCAGAATTCACTATTGGATTAGCCGATTTATTGGACAATAAGAAGAATTATAAGATTAATATCACCTGATCGAGAGGATCAGCTGATGGAGCTATTCAAAACTATTAAAAAGAAAACTCAAAGATATGGTGGAGAAAAAGATAAATACATACAATCCAAGAAATAACAAAGCATGCAATTGGAGACGCTTCATGTAATAAATATTGGGGTGAGAAGTGAGAGGAAGCAGAAGATTTGAATGGAGGACCATAGACTGACCTTGTTTCAAGAAGTCATGTTATAAATTGAACAGGTTTAAGTCCCTAAATATATCTTCACTTGTAAGTTTTAGTCTCAAAGATTGATCAACATGCCAATCAAGATCTATGGAACTAAAAACTTGATTAAAAAAGAACCATTTTAATGACTCCAAAATTATAGAACTTAAAAACTGAGCTGCAACTAAAATGCTGATATGATAAAAGTTGAATTTTGAATTCGATTTTTCGTTTCCTTTAGGTTGGAATTGAGCTCTCAGAATTGATTTAGAAAACTCAAAACTGTTTAACTTCTTAAAAGTTTTTAAATGTCCATTATTCTTTTAGCCATTGAAAACTAACTCTAAAATTAAGAGAGTTATTGCTATAAGAATCCTTTTACTGTTTTTTTCTTTTTTCTTTTTGAAAGGAATTTTGTATAAGGATTTTATTTTTAGTTTGCTTTAGGTTGTAATTGAGCTCTCAGAGTTGATTTAAGAAACTCAAACTGTTTTAAGTCCTTTAGAGGTTTTAAACCTCCATTATTGTTTTAGCCATTGACACTAGAATTGTGAGAGTTATTTCTATAAGGATCCTTTTCCGTTTTTTTATTTATTTATTTTTATTTTTTATTTATTTATTTTTATTTTTGGATCCTTTGGGTTTGGTTAGAAGCATATTGAACAATTATTTGGGGAAGTGACGTTGGTTCCGTGCATTTGGTAACTGATAAGTATGAAATGATATGGAGATTCTTCTGTTATCAATCTGTTAGGGCTTATCCATTGGTTTTGAGTTTTGACTTAATCGGATTCTCTCTCTATGGTGGAAGTGTGGAACTATGGAAATTTTTTGCTCCCTATCCCTTTTGATTTGCAATCACACTACTGTGAGAAAATTGTTTAATTTCTAACCTTAGGTCTTGTTTATTTGATACATATTCTCTTTAGAGGACAATTTTGACATAATAAGCTGATGTCATTTCAACAGAAAAATGAATTGAATTCCTTTATTTCTTATCATGGTTGTTCATCTCAGCAACTTGGTGCATAGCTCTCTAGATGGATATAACAAACACTAGAGAACAAATTGAAGGCTTCTTAATTCTATTTGCTACTGAAACAGTTTTAATGGCTTTTCCAAGGTGGCAGACAATTAAGAACTTGGATTTCAATTATAATATATTACTTTTTGAACGCAGAATTGAGAAGAAAATAAATTCTGTACCTTAAATAATTCAGAAGTTACAAAGAAAATAAATAGGCTAAACTAAATCTTATCAAAATATCTAATAACCTAAAAAATAGGAACTAAAAACATAATAGATTAGATGATTAGATCAGATTTAAATTTCTGAATCTAGCCAGCTAATATACCTAATTTATAGGAGATAAAACATAATAAAACAAACGGATAAATCCTAATACTTCTACACTCCCCCTCAAGTTGTTGCATAGATATTAATCATGCCCAACTTGTTTACTAGAGTTTCAAATCCTGGTCTAGAAAGACTCTTTAGTTAGGACATCTGCAACTTGTTGCTCTGAAGGGACAAATGGTATGCTGATAACTCCATCTTCAAGCTTCTCCTTGATGAAATGTCTATCTATTTCCACATGTTTTGTGCGGTCATGTTGGACAGAATTGTTAGCTATGCTAATTGATGCCTTGTTGTCACAGAATAGCTTCATAGGAAGTTCTAAGTTTAACTTAAGTTCTTCAAGAATTCTTTTCAGCCATAATATCTCACATACTCTATTAGCCATAGCCCCTCTGCACTGCTCCTTGCTACAACATTTTGCTTTTTGCTCCTCCATGTAATCAGATTCCCCCAAAGAAAGGTACAATAACAAGAGGTTGACCTTCTGTTCGTTACTGAACCTGCCCAGTCTGCATCTGTAAACACTTCAACGCTTCTCCGAACATCTTTTTTGAACCATAGACCTCTTCTTGGTGTATTCTTCAAATATCTTAGGATTCGGTATACAGCTTCAAGATGTTCCTCGTATGGTGTGTGCATAAAGTGACTTACAACACTGACTACAAATGCAATGTCAGGTCTTGTGTGGGAAAGATAAATTAATTTTCCTACAAGACGCTGATATCTTCTTATGTCAACTGGTACTCCCTCGGATTTTTTTTCAAGTTTGTGGTTTGGATCCATCAGAGTGTTACTCGGCTTGCACCCACTCATCCCTGTTTCTTCAAGTAGATCTAGGATGTACTTTCTCTGTGATACAACAATTCCTTTTCTTGACCTAGCAACTTCCATCCCCAAAAAATACTGTAAAGTTCCCAAATCCTTAATCTCAAACTCAGGCATGTTTTTAACCTAGCTATCTCATTCTCATCACTTCCAATAAGGATTATATCATCTACATAAACAATCAAAATGGCTATTTTACCACCTTCAGTATGCTTCATGAATATTGTATGATCTGTGTGACCTTGATTGTATCCTTGATTCTTGACCGCCCGTGTAAATTTTTCGAACCGTGCCCTCGGAGACTGCTTTAGACCATATAACGACTTCTTTAACTTGCATACTTTAGTTCCAAAACTGTCATTAAATCCCGGTAGAGCATCCATGAAGACTTCTTCTAAATCACCATTAAGGAACACATTCTTAACATCTAATTGGTATAGAGGCCACTCCAAGTTCACAGCCACAGAGAGTAACACACGTATAGTATTCAGCTTTGCAACTGAAGCAAAAGTCTCCTAATAATCAATTCCATAAGTCTGTGTAAAGCCTTTAGCCACCATTCTAGTTTTATAGCGTTCTAGGGACCCATCAGATCTAAACTTTATAGTGAATACCCATTTACACCCCACAGGTGTCTTTCCTTCTGGTAGATTTACCTTTTCTCAAGTGCCATTCTTTTCCAAAGCCTTCATTTCCTCAAAGACAACCTTCCTCCATTCAAGAACACTTAAAGCCTCCTGTACATTCTTTGGTACAGCCACACTTGACAATTGTGAGATAAAAGCAGAAAAAGAAGATGACAAGTTTTTATATGACACTTGATTGGAGATTGGGTATTTGGTACATGTTCTAATGCCTTTTCGAAGGGCAATTGGGACATCTATAGGATTGGGAATATCACTGTTTGAGAGACATGGTTCAGGAAACATACCTGGGCTTGAAGATTCTGTGTCATTCAGATATGGTCTTAGGTTGAATTCTTGGCCTTGTAAGGTTGTGATGTTTTCTTTATCTTGAATCTGCTTTCTCCTTGAGTATACACGGAGCTCAATTTCATGTTCTCTAGTACTTGGATCGTGTTCTGTTCTATTTTCAACTTCACTTATGGGCATTGAAATAGGCTGCCCTACTTCCAAAGGTAAAGTACTTGAACGCACATTAGTCCAAATATTAGAGTTTAAATTTGGTTCTTTAATAGAACCCATACCATTACCTTCTAGAGCAATTATTTCAAACAACGAGTCTTCATACATGTTCTCCCCCTGAAGGGGAGTATCAAAAGAACTTTGGGACTCAAAAAAGGTGACATCCATAGTGATAAATTTTTTATTTTTTATTTTTGTTTTAGGATCAAAGCAGCGGTACCCTTTTTGTGTTGGAGAATATCCAAGGAAAACACATTTTAATGCTCGTGGATCCAATTTACCACGATTATGATTATGCACATGCACAAAAGCCACACAACCAAACACTTTAAGAGGTAAATCAGATACTAACCGTGACATTGGAAAACATTTTTTAAACATTTTCAGAGGTGTCTGGAATTTTAAGACTCTTGAAGACATTTTATTGATTAAATAAGTAGCACTGTAGCAGTAAGAATAGCTTCCCCCCATAAGTATTTAGGTACTTTAGTCGTAAACATTAAAGCCCTAGCTACTTCTAAGAGATGTCTATTTTTTCTTTTAGCTATTCCCATTCTGTTGTGGAGTGTCAGTACAAGAGCTTTGATGAATAATTCCCTTTTCCAAAAAATATGGTCCCAAAATTTTATTAAAATATTCTTTTCCATTGTCACTTCTAAACACTGGATTTTTTTCTTGAAATTGTGTCTCGACCATATTGTAAAAATTTTTGAAAACTTGTTCAGTATCTGATTTTTCTTTAAACAAATAAACCCAACAAATTCGTGTATGATAATCAATGAATGTCACAAACCATTTTTTGTTAGAAATTGTTGGAATTCTAAAAGGACCCCAAATATCACTATGGATAAGAGCAAAAGGTTTAGATGACTTATAGGATTGCATAGGAAATGATGCACGATGTTGTTTTGCAATTTGACAGATATCACTGAAAAAAAGAAGGATTTTTATTGTTGAACAAATTTGGATATAGGTACTTTAAATACTGAAATAGGGTGGCCTAACCTAAAATACCACATCATTATTTCCTTGTCACTAGAAACAAAAAGTGATTCAAGACTAGTCATCTGAGCTTGTCTACTCAGAATACTTCCATCTTCAAAATAATAAAGTCCATCATTTTCCTTAGCATTGCCAATCATCCTCCCCGAGTCCAGTTCCTGAAATTCACAATGAGTTGAAAAAAATTTAACAAGGCATTTTACGTCACGAGTTAGTTTGCTAATGGATATCAAATTGCAAGAAATTTTTGGAACATGTAGGACATTATGAAGGATAAGTGATTTTGAGATAGCTGTTGATCATTTTCCAGCAATTGCTGAAAGAGAACCATCAGCTATCTTAATTTTCCGATTTCTTGCACATGGATTGTAAGAAGAAAACAGTTTAGAGCACCCTGTCATATGATCAGTTGAAATCAATGATCCATGGGCTACTAGGAATGGAGGACACGTTAAATGCTAAGGCTTGAAGATAGTTACCTTTTTGGGTTAAAGAACAAGAGGAAGACACATTGTTTGGGAATTGTGTGGATTGAAAAAGTTTATATAGTTGGTCTAACTGTTCCTTATTGAAAGAAGGTGTCTCCGTGGTTCCACTTGAGCCATTATGCTCCTCGGCTCCTGTTTGGAAGGCTTTTGAGTCACGATTGTAAGAGTTGGGTTGGCTGAATGATCTCAACTTCCAATTCTGAGGTTTTCCATGTAATTCCCAACATGTTTCTCTTGTGTGTCGAGGCTTATGACAGTGGTCACACTAGACTTTTTCATCCCTTTTATTCTGTTGTGGCTGTCCAGGTTGAGTAAACTGGTTGGTCCTTGTTACCAAGGCAGAAGCTTCAGTCATAGGTTGACTGTTTTCCGTCATCATTACCTTCCTTCGACCCTCTTCTCTCCTAACTTCAGAAAATACCTCACGAAGAGATGGCAAGGGAATTCTGCTCATAATACGGCCTCTGACTTCATCTAAATTCTGGTTAAGGCTTGCCAAGAATTCAAAAATTCTTTCATTCTCCAATCTTTTCTTGTACCTCACGTTGTCTCCAGGGATTCCCACTCTTCTTCATAACTCAGATCGAGTTCTTGCCAAAGTGTTTTCATCACGTTGTAGTACTCATTCACATCTCGATCTACTTGTTTGGACTGCCACAATTTAGTCTTTATTTCAAAGATCTAGGCTGAGTTTTCTGAGTCAGAATACGTTTCACGAATAGCATCCCACACATCTTTAGCAGATGGTAAAAACAGGTAAGTCTTTCCGATTGAAGGCTTCATAGAATTTACCAGCCATGCAGTCACCAAGGAGTTCTCTGATTTCCATGTCTTCAGAGTAGGATCAATTGCTGCTGGCTTTGTTGTCTCGCCAGTTAAGTATCCTAGTTTTCCTTTGCCATCAATGATCAACTTGACTGATTGCGCCCATTCTAGGTAATTCTTACCATTTAGTTTTTCAACAGTTAGTTGAAACGATGAGTTTTCCAACCCATCAAGAGCCATAACAGGTGGTGGTTCAACTTCTCCACCCGTGCTTGATGAAGCTGAACTTTTGCTTGCTCCAGTCATGGCTGTTTTAGCCATTAATTTCTTTTGAGAAGAAAATAAATTCTGTATCTTAAATAATTCAGATGATTAGATCAGATTTAAATTTCTGTATCTAGCCAACTAATATACCTAATTTATAGGAGCTAAAATAGAATAAAACAAATGGATAAATCCTAATATTTGTACACTTTTTTTAAATGCTAGTAAAAACGTACATGAAAATGCACGCGAAAAAAAAAAACATCATAGGATGTTCATTTTTTAGGCACCTACGACCAAAGAAAGCATATATAAGATTGAAGAATTTACTGGCACATTGAGTATACGCGTACAAATTCTTTGATCCATCGCATTGCATTCATGTATTCTTCATGGACCTTCAATATCTCGTAATGAGGTAGATGAATTGAAGAAGATAAAAGAAGCACACGATTTTATCTGAGTACAATTGTCGATTCGAGGAACTATAGATTATATGTGTGAGAGAGAACAAAACGATAAGCTAAAATGTATAAACTTCTTCCCAGGTCCTTATATAGATATGAAAGGGTGCGTATGGTGGCTGCTTTGTGGTTATGCAAACAACCACCAAGAAAATTATGAAAGGGTGTATTGGTTCAATATAAAAGAAATATGAAAGGATATTTTGGGGAGCTATGAATTTGAAATTCATGCGGAACAATAATAGAAAGTATTTTTAAATGTTTAATTACATAAATGTTATTAAAAAATTAATTTTACTTTTATATAGTATTTTAATTATTCTTACATTCATGTCCCAAGGTTTTAAATAATCATCATGGATGCGGTAATGATCACGGTCTTGCTGTAGCAGGATGCTGGTGTAACGAACATTATGTAACAGGTTGCAGATACTGCGATCATGAATCTTTAATTATTATTGTTTTTTAAAGTCACATAACATATCCGAAAACCTATTGATATGCATATTTTTACCCAAGAATCCTATACATTAACGTTTGTAAATATTTTTTGTGAAACTTTTTATTTTGATGAAAGGCAATAAATTTCATTCACAGAAATGGTAAAGGCCAGGTATACAAAATGTATACAATAGACAAAAACTCACAAATATTATTTGTTATATTTATATTTTTTATATATATTTTTAAAGTCACATAACAGACTCAAAAACCTAGTGATAAGCATGTTTTTACCCTATAATCCTATGTTTATGCAAAGATGCTATTATATACAAAGATGCTATTATTTGGTCGACCTGATGCAAAGTTGCGTCAATTGGTTTTTGAAAAGAATGACGGTAAAAAATGGTGATATTTTGAAGAACAAATAAGTTGCATATTTTCACAATGACATTTTTCAAAAACCAACTGTCGACCCACTGTGATTTTTTGCTAGCATGACATACAGAATAGGAGTATCTAATTCAATGGTCGGTTTTTCAAAACCTCTTTTGAAATTGGCCATATGGACAGAGGCGGAACAAGGATTTGGGTTTGGGGGGGCCAATTTTTTATTATCTATTTTTTTTTTTATCAATTTTTACAAGAAAATTATCAAACAATAGATCTTCAAAAGACACATAGAATACACATAACAAATTACAAATCATAGGTTTGTAATACATTGATACTTATGAAACATGAAATTCAAAAGGAAATTGTGAATAAATGCAAGCCCATGGAATAACAGTCAAATTATATTGAAGAAAGATCAAATATCAAATCAAACCACATGTTTCATTTGGTTCACCCCCAACCTCCTACAACCATGCTACAATAATCAATCACAATTAGGATTTTCATTAAGCTTATCCCAAACCTCCTATCACCACTACAAATATATCACAAGCTAACTTAATCAACCAATTAGATAAATAAAAACTCAATAACAAATACGAATAATAAAGCCATTAAACAATAGTACACATGCCATTAAACCACTATTTTTTATTGGTCTTATAGTAGTAAAAATTGGGCATCAGAGCATGGATAACTAGACTACCTATAATTTGGGGGGGGGGGCAATTTGGTTGTCTTGCTACTTTATATATATATATATATATATATATATATATATATAGTGAGAGAGAGAGAGATTTGCTCTTATCAGCAAATGCTAAGAATAAGTTAAAATGCACAAATGAACTCAGCCATTGGATTGAAGAGCAACGGCTGATTGAAGAGTCACTTAAATGACCCGTAAATATGAGATGACCCGCGTGAAATCGACCCGCAATTACCTATTCTCACCCGTAAAAATAGAAAACCCCCAAATCAGCCGAAAAAACCCATTCATACCTGAGAACAGTGAAGAGCTTCTGGCAGTATCTCCATCTCCGATCACGCAAGAGCTTTCGGCGGCCTCCTTCCGGCAACTGCTTGCTCTTCCTTCTCAGGTATGATTTCCCTCTTTCTTTCCCTCTTCAATCATATATATATATATATATAAACGACAGTTGTTCTAGGTGTCTATACGGCTTGGTTCTCCACTGGTTCCTTCCTTTGGGTTCTAGACTGATTAAGGTGATCTCCCACCAAAATTTGTCCTCCTTTTATTCTGATTAACGCTGACTAAGGGGAGGCCCACTGCTGGGTTTGGTGGGCTTCGTAGAAGCAATAAAAACCCATTTTTTTTCCAAAGTTCCTTTCATTTCTTTTCTTTTCATTTTTAAGGGACTGTGCAGAAGAAGAAGACGAAGAAAGACAATTGAATTTCTTCTTGTTTACGAATGGGTTTTTTCGGCTGATTTGGGGTTTTCTATTTTTACGGGTGAGAATGGGTTAACACGCAGGTTGCTGCCGGGTCGATTTCACGCGGGTCATCTCATATTTACGGGTCATTTAAGTGACTCTTCAATCAGCCGTTGCTCTTCATTGCTCTTCAATCCAACGGCTAAGTTCATTTGTGCATTTTAACTTATTATCAGCATTTGCTGATAAGAGCAAATCTATATATATATTCCGCCCCAGCTTATGGAGGTGACCTGATCGACCTGATAATAGCATTTCTGTATGTGTATATATATATATATATACATATATAAATTTATATATAAATTTATTTATTTATGGAAAGTAATATATTTATTTAAAAAGATCTCAAAAGATCTCAAAACAATTTTAAAAATCAAAATACTAATAGACAAATTTAAATTAATGTAAATTTTTAATGAAGGAAACAACAGCCTTCACTCAGTATTCATCTGGTCAAAGCAGGTCCTGGGAGAGTTGAGCTAGATATTGTCCTAACTTTCGATATAACATGAAGTGGCCGCTCTTGGTACTCAAACCTATGCACTTTCACCTGACAACAGCATAAGTTAATTTTAAGTAAATATTATTTAAGAAATTCATAATCCAAACTAACATTTTAAATGTTATACCTAAACACCAAAATGTAGATATCCCTTTCAAATCACCTATTCTAAACTTCAAACTTATAGATCTAGGATTAGAGATTGTAGATTTAACCTTAACCAAGAAAAAAATTTGAAAAAAATTAATAGTAAAGTTTAAAATATACCTGTGGAGATTCGGTGTGAACTGCCAACTAGTGGATTTAAGTTTTGGCTAAAAAACTTTCAGGTCTAGGCTTTAGTAAGCTTTAAAGTAATAGATCTAAGGTGAAAGAGGGAGAAAATGAGAGAAAATAGAAGAATGAGCAGGTAAAGGGCTGAAGGACCTTTTAAGGCATGATGACCATGAATCAAAGCAATGCATGGGTGTGGGTCCCATAAATGTAGCATCCTACTCTACAAGTGTTATGTGACAGCCAATAATTTGAAACCCTGTCATGCCTATGGTAAAATGGTTTTCTTATGCAGCTAGTGTTATATGTCATATGCTTGTTCTCACACTTGAAGTTGATACCTCAAATCTTTGCTTACATGTTTTGGTTTTGAGCTTCTTTAAACCAACATAAAATTTATAGGAATCAGATGCATTCGTGCTAAGTTTTATTTGAATTGAAGTTTTAATCCTTGATTACATGTATTATAAATCCATGGTGATAATGTTATGCTGCATCAAAATTTGTGCAGTGGTTGGCTATTCTCAGCAACAAAGCTTGTGAATCCATTCTTTGCCCTTCTGGATGCAGAGGTGGCTCACAGACTGGCTGTCTCAGCTGCATCTCGTGGTTGGGTTCCAAGGGAGAAGAGGCCTGATGCATCGATATTAGGACAGGAAGTTTGGGGAAGGAAGTTCTCCAACCCTATAGGTCTTGCTGCTGGTTTTGATAAAAATGCTGAGGCTGTCGATGGCTTACTTGGATTAGGTTTTGGCTTTGTAGAGGTTGGCTCTGTAACTCCTATTCCACAGGAGGGTAATCCCAAGCCTCGTATCTTCAGATTGCGTAAGGAAGGGTAAGAATGTCGGTTATTTTTTTTCAATTTTTTATGAGTGGAATTACAATTTCAGAATGAATTCAATAAATTGATACTGTTTGTCTTGTTGAGTCAAGTTTCTATGCACCTAGGAATGTTGATGAAGGTGCTTGGACTCCTGAAAGTTTCCGTTTCTGATTTCCTGGACTTATGAAAGTTCCTTTTCACGATTTATGAATTCTCAAACTGATAATCTTGTGGGCAGTGCAATCATCAACCGGTGTGGCTTTAACAGCGAAGGAATTGTTGTAGTTGCAAAGCGGTTGGGTGCCCAGCATGGTAAAAGGAAGTTGGATGAAACTTCAAGCACATCATTTTCTTCCAATGATGAAGTCAAACATGGAGGGAAAGCTGGTCCTGGCATTCTTGGAGTCAACCTTGGAAAGAATAAGACAAGTGAAGATGCTGCTGCTGATTATGTACAAGGCGTTCATACATTATCCCAGTATGCTGATTACTTGGTAGATGTTCTTCTCTGCTTCAGCTTATCATAGTTTCATTTGTCTCTTTTATGCTAAGTTTCATGAATTCGTCGACACAAGATAGATAACAGACTTGGTTACTGCTTTAGTGTCAGACATGGATACTTAGTGCATGCTGCTGCTCCATTGCTTCCTTGCGAGATTATGGATGCCTTCACTCTATTTGGTAGTTGGTACATGCATCTTGATTGCTAGCATTATAGTGTATATAATGCAAATTTCTGTTATTAAACTCTAAAACATGAAAAAGGGAATGCATTCATTTGATTGTCCTGCACTGTGGGTACATGTTTTACTGTGGAGCTTTGATTATCACATAACATGGATTCTCTGTCAAACCCAACTCATTTATTTTCTTCAATGGAGTGCACTTGCTACATAGTGGTAACAAATGGATCAACTTGATGCTGGGATTATATATTGTGGGTTTATTGTAGGGTGGGATGAACAATTTTGGGGCAACCTGATAAGGAACAAGGAGGGCTTAGGTTATGTTCTTTGGGTATCATTTTGAAGTGTCCAATTGGCATATCCGTACCCATATCATGTTGTGTCAACGCAGGTACTCCAGTGGTATAATGGAATATTCAACTTGACAAGAAATTATCTACATGATAAAATATGTATCACAAGCACAAGGGCTATAGCTGAGTTAGGTAGAGCACCTTAGTGAGGTTCGAAACCTGTCTTTTAAAAGAATTATCTACTATCAGGATATCTTGTTAGCAGGGTCTAATGTATCGTTATGGGGCTAGTTTTCACCAACTTTAAAAGCCTGAAGTGGGTGTGGGTGCAGAAGGGGGCTCTGGGTGCGAGCGGAATGTGCTTGTCCTCAGGAGGTTTGAAGTTTTGGGGCTTGTGGTGATCATCCAAATGACATAATAGAACAACATATGCATATATCATACATATTTTAATATTACTAACAGAAACACTAATGATTTTTTTTTATTTTTTATTTTTTGTATTTTATGTTATAATTTTAGAATTGGGATTATAAATAAATAAGAATAGTCAATTATTGTATTCTAGGTCTTTTCATCAGTTGTGAAAAATTGAGTGAGACAATAGTTAAAACCTTATTTTTGTATAACAATTTTTAGCTGATTTTTACAATTTGAATGCATTTTGTCTCTAAATCTATCTATGAACTTTTTCATGGATGATAATATTTGAGGAGATACTTCCACAGAAACATGATCAAGATTGAAATTTTAGGTTTTGTTAAGTTAGGACCAGACTTAATTGTCTGCATGTGGCAACCTATATTAGCTAGAATATGTGCTAGAACATTACTCTGGCAATAAGTGTGCAGAGCAGAAACATTTCAACACAAAGTGTCTCCTTAAGCTTCTTCCATCTATAACTATCTCCCAACCCTAGCATTAATCCCTAATAAATGCATTTATAGTACATATAAAACCATAATTTCTTGGACCCAAGCTGAAACCTTATTTTTTTAGCTCGTTAATTTATCGAGCCAAACTTTAGTGGCCTACTACTTGGCTTGGCTTCTTTACAATCCCACCCACCAATTGATGGTTATATGTTATCAATAAAATTTTGATTGAAATTATATGGATAAAGATATTTCATCATGATATTTTTTAATGGAGTTGATTTAATTAAAGGAACAATCTAATGGGGTCTCTCTCTCTCTCTCTCTTTCGTTGACATGACAAGATGCAAGTGAGATTAAAACAACCAAGATATAGCTTATTCGAGAGGACTAAAAACAAATTATGCTCGACAGCCACTCTATTTTATCCATGAGGAACTTTAGAATGTATATTCTAACTATATAAAAAAGAATTCTATACTATTTTAAATTGTAAAGTAGATGTTATTCTTATGGTTTCGATATTCATATAATATAGAACATTTCAATATATGGCATAATAATGATGCAAACCTTTTTATCTGTTAGGATTCTTTTGAGATTTTTTTTTTTTTTTTTGGTTGTTTGATAGAAATCTACTCTTATCCCAATCCCCTTAATATTAAAAAGGCAAAATTTTTAATCTGTTCAGTCCTTTCTATACTCGGAATACTCCATATATCTATGAAAGGGTTTTATATGGTTATTATACAATAGTATTTGGATAAGAAATGAGAATATTATAAACCAAAAGAGAAGAAAGTATAAGGGAAGGAGTTATTATATATTAATTGAAGCTGGCTAGTTGATAACTTAATTTTCAATGGTATTTGGGGAAAGCCTTGTGATAATTTTTACTTACCAAAAGAAAGAAAAAGTAATGACTTTACATCTTTTGATGCAGATGGGAATGTGAGGGTATATCAAATCTTCGTGATAGGATGGTGGGGAAAGTATATATTGTAGTGGCTAGTTTCCTGGTGTTGGTGAAGTTTGTGGATAGTTCTCATCAAGTGCTATCAAGCGTCAAGACCATATGCACCCGGTAATAATAATTTGCAAACATGTTAGATGGGGTGAGTTGAATACCGTTTGTTGGTCGTGGAGGCTTGGTGGGCATGTGGGCATGGATTTCAATGTGGTTAGGAGCTCATGGGAGAGGTCAGGGGTGGTAGTTGTAGCTCATTTATTCATTAGAGGAACTCAAATTTTTTTTTTTTATCAATGAGCTTTTAGATCTTTATTTATTTATTTTTTCTTATTATGCAAGGAGTTTACTCCGGTCTAATGATCCAATTCCCCTAAATTGTGTAGGATAGTTCGTTTCTAATTTCTAGGATTGTGAGGAGTTTCCTAATACCCTTCAGCTGGTTTCATCTGAGCCGAACTTAGGTCACTTATTCATTTTCATGAGTTGGTAGCCTCTTTGTTGTTGTTGTGGTTGTTGTTTTTTCCTCTCTCTCTCTCTCTCTCTCTCTCCATATTGTTAAAATTATGTTTCCAATGTTATTCCAAAACTTTTTTTTTAGTAGTAATTTTAGTGTTCTTTTTTTGATGCTTGATTGTCAGATTATATTTCATTGAGTTTTCGACTGATATTTGCTCGAACAGTCATGGGGGCTGCATTATATACTCGAGAAGTTTATCTTTTGATGACTTGACGAGGATATAAAAACACTAGAAAGTGGATATAGGATTAAAAAGAGTAAAGATGTTGAAGGTAGTAAAATTACTTTTGCGGTAGCACGTTGGCAAGTTTATCAGCGTTGATGTTCAAGCTGTTTATGGTATGCATGAAACCAGTGTTTCATACAATAGGATTCTTTATCTTTTCATGATATTATTTCTTGAACATTTTTTTTTTCCAATATGCGCATAATCTGCATATTTTAAAAGTAATGGTTCTTTAGATGTCTCAAGTTCAAATTTTGTTTTCTATAATCTTACAATGCTTATGTGGTTCACCTTTATAGGTTATTAATGTATCATCACCCAATACCCCTGGATTACGTATGCTTCAGGGAAGAAAACAATTGAAGGACCTTGTTAAGAAGGTATGGAGATCAATGAATCTACTGTTCTGTTTATGTAATTGATCACATCATGTGATATAGAAGTTAATCCTTCTAACTTCTACTTTTATCAAGATTCAAGCTGCTCGTGATGAAATGCAATGGGGTGAGGAGGGCCCACCTCCATTGCTTGTAAAAATCGCCCCAGACTTGTCTAAAGAAGACCTTGAAGATATTGCAGCGGTACGCACATGCTTGTTATTTGATATGCTTTCTCCACTTCCACGATAGCATTCTTACGGTTCCTTCTCTTTGGTTTTAGGTTGCTCTGGCCCTCCGCTTGGATGGATTGGTATTTTTTTTTTCCATCACAAACTTCAACTATTTGGCATCTTTAGCTTTGAATATTGAGATGCTTTGGTGTTTAATATTTGTGGTACCTTTTAATTATATTGTTACTTTTCTGCTTAATATTTTAAAATCTGTTCATGTCCTTCTTATCGTTATGGTAGTTATTGTATTCCATAGTTTAATTTGTCCTACTTTTCTCTAGTGAAAACTCTTTTGTTAACTTATAGCAGTAGCAGATTACAAATGTTGAATTTTATTATAATTATTTTGTAACCATTTCAGGCATCTTCTTATCATATTCTTAAAATGAAAGATGTGGGCTGATGTATGTTTTCTATGTTAGTATAAATTGAGGTATGTACTGATAACAAGGTGGGCATCTCTAGTTTTATATTATGGCATTGTTGAATGTAATAAAGGCTTTGTCATTTGTTGTCTTACACTTTTACTGGGCAAATGAGTTTTAAGCTTGCATAGTTAGATCACATTATCTTAGAATATTGGCATGAAGGCTCAAAGCCTCAAACTAACTTTCAGTGCATTTAATAACTATGGGGAAGGGATAGGGTGTCAGTCCTGCATTTGCAGTATTTGATGACACTCTTTTTCTCATCTAATAATGAGAAAAGATTTTGAATTTTTAGTTGATATTGTAGGTGTTCGAACTTGTTTTAAGGCTAAGGATCAATATGGGGAAAAGTTCTATTACTGGGGCTAATGTGATATGAGGTTTTGGGGAGATTGGTGGTTAGTTTGGTTGCGTTGTGGCCTTGTGGGTGTTTGGTCTTTGAAATATTTGAGGTTATCTCTAGGTGGAAATCCTAGAAGTGCTTTGTATTTATTTATTTTTTTAGCCAGTTGCGGAAAAATTTCGGTAAAAGGTTGGATGGATGGAAAAGGGTGCTTCGTGCTTTTATCTAGGGGTGGGGAGATTAACTTTAGTTCAATTTGTTTTTGGCTAGCATTCTTATCTAATTTATATTAGTGTTTTGTATGCCAAGGAAAGTTAGTAAAAAGATTGGGAAGTTGATGAGGGATTTTCTCGAGGAAGGTTTAGGAGAGGGTAAGAGAGATCACTTAGTAAAGTGAGATATTGTGATGACGTACAGGTATATAGGGATTTTGGGGGTGGGAGATATTGATAAAAGGAACATTGCACTGACTGGAAAATGGCTGTAGAGATTTCCTTTAGAGTGCGACTCTTTATGGTAGAAGGTGATTAAAAGTAAGTATGGGCTGCAAGGAAATGTGTGGGATGCAAATGTGGAAATTCAGTCTCTGCTCATTGCCTGTGGAAGGTAATGTTTTAGGTTTTACCTCTGTTTCATTGTCACTTCTCTTTCATGTTGGGTAATGGCAAAAAAAAAAAAAGGTTTTGGGAAGATGTTTGAAGGGTGGATTGTACATTTTATGAGTTCTTCCCTAGATTGTTTTCTCTATCTCACACTCATGATGTTCCTATTATTTCTTTGATTGTGAATTTTTCTTCTACTTTGGGGTGGGATTTTCATTTTCCTTGTAATGTTAGTTGTAGAGGGGCTTTTGAATTTCTTCTTTGATTTCTCTCTGGAGATCTTTTCATGTAATTCTTTCTTCGCTGCTTTAAATAGTGATCCTTTTATTTCAGTTTTTGGTCGGTTATTTAGAAAGTGAAAGTGCCTATTAAGGTACAGGTTTTTGCTGATTATTGGTCCATAAGAAGGTTAATACCAATTATATGTTTCAGAAGAGGATGCCAGAGATATATTTATGCCCCTAGTTATGTATATTGTGTTAGTGGATAGAGGAGAAGTGACGACCACCTATTTTCTTATACTATGCTGTTGCTTTAGCATTATTGCATTGCCTTTTTCGGTTAATGGATATGGCGTGGGTGTCTTCTGCTTCTTGTACATAGATGCTAGAGATTGGTTTTCGAGGTTTAGGCAGTGGTAAGAGAGCTCTTGTGTTGCAGAGACTTGTATTTTTTGGAAACTTTCTGGGTTATATGATTGGAGAGGAATTTAAGGACTCTTTTTTAGGATAGATTCAAAATGTTGATTTTTTGTGGTATGGTGTTTCTCATTTGTCTTCTTATGGGCTTCAGTTTCAAAGGAAGTTTTTGGAGTGCCTTTATTTGTTATTAGGGGAAATTGGCATGCGTTGTATGGGGTTTGAGTTGTATTTTTTTCCGATTTTTCTTTATTGAGGACATCTTATCCTCACTTGTATATATTATCTTTTTCTTTAATAAAATTTTTGTTGCTTATCGGAAAAGGTAGCAATAAACTACTAACCTATTCTATACTAACATTGCTCCATTGTAACCGTAAATTTATTGTGAAATTCCACAATCTCAGTTGTTATTAGATTATTATTAGGGTCAAATAAAGATCCCACTTGATGTCTTTATTGTTTCTTGCAGATTTAGACAAATTAAAAAAAGAAAAAAAAAAAGTTTGTTTGTAACCTGTTATGATAATGAATCAACTCCATTCTTTGTTAGTTTAAACAATGTTCCCTATAAGATTATCTTCTTCTGAGACAAAGCAAAAAAGGGGCTTTATTTCATGTGCTAAAAAAATGGGGGACAAAAAAATCTTTTTATAACATTCTTGATATGATTAATTATGTATTTTTGTTGGATGAACTCTTGATTTGAAATGTTCTGTTACTTCGATCTTACTTTTTAACTTATTGCAGAGACTGCAGCTGTTGTAATGAACACTAATTATTATTATTTTTTCTTTCTTTTTTGTCTAGATCATATCAAATACAACCATTTCAAGACCAGATCCTGTTAGTAGAAACCCAGTGTCTGAAGAACCTGGTGGCTTAAGTGGAAAACCTCTCTTTAATTTGTCCACCAATATCTTAAAGGAGATGTATATCTTGACGAGGGTACGTTGTCTATTCTTGTACTTTGCTGAACTTGTTATTTATCAACTTGTGTTGGTCTAAACATAGACACAAATTGTTCTGTGGTTGAAATCACCAACATGTGTGGGTAAATAAATTGAAAAAGAAAAATAAAACTTCTCACAATATCAGCCTCCAATGCTCACAACTTGTTTTTATTGATTTTGGCTGATTTTTTAATATTTCTAAGGCCTTTTTTTATTTAAAGAGTCTATTTCAACTATTTGTCAAGGTTTTGTCTCAATTACCTTTCCAGTCCACATTGTGGATGTCTGTTTGGTGCTTCTTGATTTCTTATTTTCTGGTATATGGAAATCTTCTGCATGTTTGGACAACCCTTTGCCAAACATTGATAAAAAAAAATTCACTTATTGGACACTTAGGATCATCAATGGAGTTGACTATGCATGATACATTTCCCTGGTTCTTTGTACTGTCTTGTAATGGTTTTTATTTTTAATATCAGCTATGTATACAGGAGATCCTTTAGTGTAAAACCTCCAGTGTTCTTCCTTCAGTGAGGGCATTTAGGCATTTTTTAAATAAGTCATCCTATTCTTTGTTTAAACTCTTAATAGTCGTTCCCCGGGTTTTGATACTTCTTCATTCATTATGTGTCATGCAAAGGAGCTTTTTATTTATTTTTTACTCATCTTTATCAGGGAAAGATTCCTTTAATTGGCTGTGGGGGTGTGAGCAGGTAAATCCGTAAATATACCTCATCCTCTTCTATTTGTAAAAAATACAACAACTTTTTTATTTATTTATTTTTATTTATTTTTTTATTTTTAAATCGTTTGATTGAACTCTATTTCATATACATTTTGATTTAGTGGTGAGGACGTGTATAAGAAAATACGAGCTGGTGCAACTCTTGTTCAGCTTTACACTGCATTTGCCTATGGGGGACCTGCCCTTATTCCACAGATGAAGGTATAATTCTGATCTGTTTGAACTTCCGCTGCTTGAATGAAAATTAAAGAAATTGTGTCTGTATATCTGTGTGTTGCCCTTACCTGTGTATTTTGGTAGGCTGAACTGGCTAAATGCTTAGAAAGGGACGGTTACAAATCTATCCATGAAGCTGTTGGTGCAGATTGCAGATGATTTTGTTCCATTTATCTTGTTTTCCAAGTACGAGAACTGAGATCACCTTCCATACTCGTAAAGAACACAGCATGCAAGATGATTCCAGAGCTGTATTTATTTTATTTATTGAGTAATATTCTTACTCTACATGGTTTATTTTTTATCTTCTTTCGGCATGGGGGGTGGTGGTTTTTTGGTGGTGGTTGGTTTTGGTTGTTTGCGGTTGGTTGTTGAAGTTCTGGCATATGTAGAATATGAGCAAAATTTTGAGGTATTAACATTTGTTTGGGGGGGGATTTTTTTTTTTTCAAGTTATTCCCTTGTAATTGAATTGGATAATAGCAAATGAACTGAAATGTGTTTTTCAGTGATCAGACAAAAACATGTTAGCAGCAAAGGGAAAAGCTTGATATAACAGGAGTCCTTATAAGCAGAGACACCATTAAAGAATTATTAATATTTTTTGGACTGGACTGTAGGATCTGTCACGTTTTGTGAAATTTTGAGCAAGCATGGCCCTGATTGCTCAACATAAAATGTGAAAACATGAGATTTGACAGGGTTAGAAGTTATTCTCTTAATTCATTAGCCCAACATCTCTTGGGAGTCTCAGTTTGTTGGCCAGTGAAAAGTGGAGAATGGGCATTTGATATTTCTCTCCATAAAAATGGGCGAAGAAATATTTTTCATTGAATCTCAATTCATCAGCTCGAACACAAACACCATCATCTGAATTAATTGACTAATTATTTATTCATTGATTTTTTTCAACAGTGAAAATTGGACTTCAGATGCTTCCCACTCCTTTAGATCTACTTTTGGTTTGATCAGTGTTCCTCTCGGTTTTTGGGTTTTTCTGTACTTGGATTTACTTGGGTGCTAAGATTAAGACACATCATCCAAAATATCTTATTCATCTTTCACTATAGATGATATGTCTAAATTTTTAGGTACCCAAGCGCAAAAAAAATGGATTCAAACTCTTGAAATCCAACCTAATTATTAAAACCATTAGATAGAATTGAAGTTAATACTTCATTATATTTAAATCGATTATAATTTTGTTTATTTATAGAAAATGCAATTAAGCTGGTTGCACTTCTCTTGATCAAGTAAAAATGATTTTGACAACTGATGGACTAGTATTTAAAATAGCAATCAGAATGTAAACATCTCTCCCTAAAATTACATATTCATACTTAATTCCTGCAGTTTCTCAGAAACCAAACAGAGGAGGGAAAATGATTTAAGCCTTTACAATCAATCAAGATTCAAGAAAACTAACGAGA
Organism: Hamamelis virginiana; assembly: GCA_017140935.1. Classification (NCBI taxonomy): domain Eukaryota; kingdom Viridiplantae; phylum Streptophyta; class Magnoliopsida; order Saxifragales; family Hamamelidaceae; genus Hamamelis; species Hamamelis virginiana. The sequence goes on from JAESVK010000960.1 coordinate 483,037, forward strand.
GAAACCCAAAAAATCCCATAAAAATTAGAGAAGCATCAAAACCCAGATGTGGAAACAACCAGAAAAGAAAAACCCAGAAATATAAAAACATGAAATAACAACCCATGGAAGAAAAAGGAAAAGATATATAGGATTTACCCTTTTGTTGGCAGAAATGTGATAAGAGAGAGTTAAATTTGGATTGAGAGACAATGCTAGAGAATTGGTCCGAGACACCAAAGGCAATGGGGACAAATTTAGTGGGTTTCTTCAGAACAGCCATGGCTCTCGTTAATCTTATTATGTGAAGGAAGAGGAAGTGTTGGAATTGATGATCTTCTTCGTTTGACAAGCCAATTCGAAAACCGAAGCCTCTCTCTCATTCAATCTTACACTCTTTGATCCTTGGAAGATTATGTGAGAAAGCTCAACAAGTATATAAAAGATGCTTCAGTTAATAGTTATTCAGAGAGAGAAGATATGATGTAGGAAATTATCAAAAAAAAAAAAAAAAAAAGATATGATGTAGGAAACTGGTTTGTTATGTCCAACGGTCGAATTCTAGAATCTGTTTCTAATTCGGAAACCGGAAGGCGCCAAAAGTAGTTGATCCCACCGCGGAAACGTGGAGGATGTTTTGGTAATTTTAGTGACAATTTGTTGGGTTGCTTTAGCTATTATAAGAGTGATTCTGTTGCCATCCATCTATATTGCTAGTGGCAATGCCCATCATTTTATTTCTCTCAAACCTCCACCAATTTTCTTCATTGGAAGAGTCAACTTGTTCCATACCTTCGTGGTCAAACCCTTATGCGATTATGGATCTCTCCCATGTTCTCCTCCTACTACCACCATTGATAACAAAGTTGCTCAAAATCCGGCCCATCAAGAATGGGTTCGATATTGACTCTATAATACCCAAACGAACCTCAACTCAACCAATCCTGAAATAAATGCTCTAACTTAGTGTGCTAAATACTCTAACATATTCGGCTGACGAATGTTGAATATAAAATGATATTCTGTTGATGCCTACTGAACATTTTGTAATGTTCAACACCCCTACTGAACATATTTATATATTCAGTTGGGGTGACTGAATATAGTAATGGGTTCAATAACTCCTATTTGAACACTAATTAATGTTCAATATCACATAGTTGAACAAAAACATGAAGTTAAAATTTGAACAACTAAAAAAAAGTGATTTATACTTAAAAAAAATATAATTTTGCATTATTGGAATAATCTCACATGACCATTTCCGTGTCTATTTATCAATAAACACATTTTTTTTTTAGAGTTTTCAGAAATTTATATAAGAGTGTAAAGGTTTGTGAGAATAGAGTTTATGGAAAAGATATGAACGTGAGAAGGAAAAGGTGGGTGTAAAAAGTAATATGATTAATTTTAATTTATTTTATTTTTTAATATTACCCTTAACAGTAAATTTACATGTGGATACAATAGTAATAGAAAAATTTATTAATTGATGGGTGCCATTAGCAATATGGGTGGGTGGCAATAGAATCACCCTTATTATAATGATATAAATTTCTAATTTTTTTTTTTAAATGTTATAAAACTTCTAAATTAGCTCCTACCCTAACTATTTCCATGTCAAGGTATGGGTCCAATCTGGAGTGGCTAGGTTCATATCAAGAAAGTGAAATCAGGTGTTGTTGGAACCAGAAATTCATAATAAAATATCAGTGTAGGAAATCCCCCAAGGAAACAGAAATTCAAGATAAAAAATCAATGTAAAGATGTACTGCCACGTGGCGAAAGATAAAGGAGATGCCCACCACGTTGAAATTGATGGCAAGGAGTTATTAATGGATTTTTTCGGCCAAAAGTCTTATTTTAGATCTCTTTATTGCATAAAGTCCCCTCATAATTTTTTTATAGTAATGCTATATATTCCAAAAGTTTGTCCCAAAAAAATATCTCAAATGAATTCGAAGCCTTCATTTATTATCAATAAGGAATTTGTTAAAAAATAAAATGGTTACATCATGGACCACATCATTTGGGATTCACTTCTGAAATAATTTTTTTGAGACATAAAGTATTTTCCAATTTTTTAATGCCACTAGTTATAGCACATGTGCGAAGCACGTGGATGCTTTTAAATAATAATAGTCATATAATAATAATAATATCTTTTATTTTATATATATTCATGTATATATAAATGAGAAGAGATGGTTTTTCTTGTGTTTAGATTGTGTGAAAAAAGTAGATAAAAAAGATACATGTATCTCCGTTTCAATTTATTTTTTGGATCATGTATAAAAACAGTTACAAGAGATGCATGTAACTCTATATTTAGATAAAAAAAGGTACATGTATCGCTATATTATATACATATCCAATAAAAGATAAAAAATGGTTAATTACACTTTAGGACCCTATACTTGGAGGTCTCTTTAATTAAATACCCATACAAAAAATTGTTTCAATCAAGGTGTAATCCCAACTAGACACACTAGAGGGGGGTGAATAGTATCTAAGGCAAATTTAAGCCAATTTTGCATACAAAAATTATATTAAGACAAGAATAAAATAAATACAATAAAATGAACAAAAAACAAATAGGGAGATAAAGAGATAGAGAGATCAAACACGATATTAACATGGTTCGACACCAAATAATGATCTCTTTGACAAATAGAGACCAAACCTTTATAAGCAAGAGTACCAAACTTTTTTTCATAAGTTTAATTTGACCAACAAGCTTCAAGCCAACCAAGCGTATCACCAAACCGTAGCTCACAAGATTGATTACAAAATGATCAAGCTGGATGTACAATAATCAAGTCCACACTAATAGTTCTTTAACTATAAATACTAATAAATGCTCAAGAGAGATTGTAGTTAAGAGTTCTTAACAATAGAGGAGTAAATGCTTTTGGATGATTTTCAATAATTCACTAGTAGTCATCAAATGATGAGGGAAGTTGGTTTAAATAGCCATTAAGCACAATGTTGGCCCAAGTATACACCTCTAGAGGGGGGGTGAATAGAGGTATTGCAAATTTTTCAAAATAATTATCAAATAAAAATTATGGTTCAATTAAATTCAGCGGAAGATAATGTTTGAATCACAATAAAACAATTGATACAATAAATATATGGATTGAACAACAATTAATATAGCAAGTATATGAATTGAAATGCAAGAGAAGAGTTAGAGAGATTCAAACACAAGAAGTTAACGTGGTTTGGTCTCCGCCTACGTCCACACCTCAAGAGCCCCGTCTTGAGGATTCCACAATCCACTATGGATCACTCCTTCAAGGTGGAGAAACCTTTACAACTTGCCTTCTTTCAAGGTGGAAGACAACTCACCCACAATCTACTTTCAAGGTGGTAGATTCTCACCTACAAGGGTTTCACTCAACCCTTAAATCTCACAAGTTACAAGATGAAATTGAGAATGTGTACAATAAATAAACTCCTCAATGAGTAGAAGATGTACAATGATGAAGCTCTCACTAATATCTCTCAAAGATTAAGAACTATTCAATGGCTCAAGAGAGAATGATGATTGTAAGTGATTAAATCACACAAGAATGATGAATACTAGATAAGCTTGAGTTTGTGTATGATCATTAGTTGATTCAAGACTCATAGAATGAGTATAATTAGGTTCCAAAACATATATGGCCGTTGGAGGTCAAAATATAGCAGTTTGGAGTGTTAAAAACTAGCTGTTATTGAGCAGGGGGTCAATTAGTCGACTAGGCACACTTGAATAGTAGACTAGAAGGCTTAAAAATACCTTTGAAAATGTTCCCGGGCACGGTTAGTCGACTAGGAAAGGTTTGTTAGTCGACTAGGAACTTATTTTCCCAAAACAGGCTACTGACCTTCCATTAGTCGACTAATCAGGGATGATTAGTCTATTAGGAAACTGTTAGTTGACTAGACAAGGGTGATTAGTCGACTAGGAGACTGTTAGTCCACTAGATAGGGCTGATTAGTGGACTAAGAGAGGATTTTCTCAAAACCAGCTACTGCCTCCATTCTTAGTCGACTAGAATGACTAGATTAGTCGACTAGAAATGTTGCAAAGCTAATAATTGAGATATATCAATTCCAAATCAACTAATAACACTTGAGCAAGTTGACTAAGTGTTCCAAAACATTTTTGGACAATTTTAAAATGTTTTCCAAAGATGTTTAAGTCAAAACAATAGGTATAAAACATTTTGTCTTTGAATCCATAAAGCCCATTGAGAGTTTGAATCAACTTTTAATCAAAATATAATTTTCCAAATTAAATCAAAGTTACCGGTCATTAATGCATGTTTTTTTGAGCCAATGATAGTTCATCCTAAAGAGAGATTTACAATATAAATCCTAAGCACTCACACAAGAACAAAAGCAAAATCTTCAACACTTGAGCTTGGCTTGTGCTAGGCTTGCTTGGCTTCATCATTACACTTCAATAATGTTGTGGCGTATGATAGGATTGCATCAATGCAATAGCTCTTCAAAGTCTTTAAGTGAATATGCAACATATTCATATCCACATAAGATTCAATAAAGTGCAAGAGCTTCATGATGGTTTGAGCCTCTTTCAATGACACTTCAAATCCTGTTCTTAATAAATATATACTAAAATGGATATATAAGAACTATAGGATAATGTCAATCAATCAACATGGTTAGCCAAATAAACACTCAATAAGGTTTGACAATTAAGCATGAGTGTATAACAAAGTATTTATATGCACAATTGAATACACATAACACAATGTATGTTATCATCAAAATCATGAAACCGCAATTCATACTTGCAAATAAACACCATATGATAAACAAATAGAATTACAAGATAATGATTGTTATCATCAAAATCAACCAACAAGGGTGGAAGCCATAAGGCTAACACACAATATAGCTCTTTCCCACCCATCTAATCACAAACTTGGTGGTTGAGAGCATTTAATGCAGCATATTTGAAAAATGTGTCTACTGTTCGAATGTGCTAAGAGCCCATTCAAATGGACTAACCGTTAATTTTAAATACTATGAAATGCGTTTAAACGAATCGAAGTCCCATTCGAACAACCTTAGAAATTTCTCATTCTTCGTTCAAATGATCAAAGCCTCCGAAACAAACCCTCTATCATGTTCAAACGAGACCTTCCATTCGAACAACTTTGCTTGAAAATATACAAAAATGAATTTTTAGAGCTTGAAAAGGCAAGAGGCCATTAGAACCAAACTTGAGAAAAATACTAAAGACCATTTCAAGTATTCAACCAAAGTTCTTAAAGGTCATTGAAAGTAATGGGATTCTCTTATGGTCAAACTATGGTTATTTTGAGCATTATAGACTTAGCAATATTAGAACTTTACAATGAAACCTAAGACACTCAAAATACAAAAGATTACAACAAGTAAAGTCCTTAAGGTGTCTTGACTTCATCCAACTTATGCTTGGGTCTCCATGTGGCTTGCTTGGGTTTGGCTCAAACCAAATACTTGCTTCATGTCTTGCTTAAGTCCTTGATGCACTCATAAGAGTTTCAACAAGTTTGAACCTTGCATAACTTGAGAAACATATTAGCACACAAGACATGTTTGTTATCATCAAAATCTTGACCTAAGAGGTCATGAGGGTAGCCGTAAGGCTAACACAAGGAACTAAAGTTGTTTAATTTTTTTAATCAATAATACATTAATGCCTGTTTGTTAAAGTGACGGAAAGCTCACATAAGCTTATGTTTATGCCTTATTGGACCCCATGTGGCACCCAAGCTGGATAATTAATCTCGTTTATATGACTACAATTCACGTTTGGAATGACCAATCCAATCTGACCCATTAGAAGAGCTGCTACTTTTTTTTTCCATCAAGAAGAAGTAGCAACTCTTCTTATTTTCCAGCAATGGTGGAGCTGATGGGATCTCCTTCTTCACAAATAGTTCGAAATCCACAACCTCCATATTCAATTGAACTTGTTTATTCTCAATAGACGAAGAATTCTCATTCTATAAAACCTTCCTCAAAAAGGAAAAAAAAATCAAGGACATTTTCACAAGCATCTTATGTGCATCTATATTTTAACAACTAAAATAATGAATTCATACTTAATGTATTCCTCTTCTTCCCCTTTTCCTTCAAGTAGTACACTTTCCTCTTCTTTCTCTTCCACCATCAATACATCGGACGGATTATAAACATAACTCAAAGGAAACCAATACAAGTAATAGATCCAACTCGAATCAACCATGACATTGTGATTTTATTTTCTTTTTCGTTTCATTTGTTCTCTTTTTTGTAAGCCATGGTTTGTACTTTACTGGGGGAGAGAGATAGATTACAAGAAATGATGCGGGTTTTGGAGAAAGAATTTGCAATTCAAGATATAAGCATGGGTTTTGGAGCATTTGTAGTGAGAGAGATAGAGATATTTTGGTGTGTTTGGGAAATAGAAATTATTTATTACTTGATGAAAAAGAAGAAGCAGTAGCCGCCCTTCCGTATCTAAGATCAAATTAGCCATTCAAAAAGGAGTTATGGCCTTTCAAATGGGATTAATTTTCTACCTTTAATAACAAGTGGGATCTAATTAGGCATGCACGTGAGCTCAAACATTCCATCACTTTGACAAGTTACCGTTACTGATTTTCCTTGATTGAAAAACTTAAACAACTTTGGTTACTTGATTAAAACAATTGTTTTAGAAAAATACTATAACACCAAACACTTTAACCCGAAATTAAAAACCACCATGATGTGTCATGCTTTGAGTGGTGAGGTCTCTCCTCTCGATCTGTTTTCCTCTTTTTCATACACCATTCAAACCACGACACGTCAGAGTGGTTTTTAATTTCGGGTTAAAGTGTCGGGTGATATAGAATTGTTTATTATTTTATGGGTATTTAATTGAAGAGGGCCCCAAAATACAAAGTAATAGTGTATTAACCCAAGATAAAAATGTGTATCTATATCCCATGTGATGAAAGAGATACATGTATATCTCTATCTAGGCAGTTGTCATTGCCGACAAGACTCTCTTCGCTTTTTTTCCCAAATTTCTTTCTCATCTCTTTGTTATTTTTGTAATTTCTTGTGCTTTTTGTTTGAGAATGGTTTATATATATATATATATATATATATATACAGAGCTGATCCTATCAGCCTGTTCTGACGGCAATCTACATCAGCCCAATCTATAGCAGCCGTCGGATGGAAAATTAGGGAGATCTAACGGAGCTCAGTCGTTTTGGCTAAAACGCGCGGGTCTTACCATTTTACGGGTTATACCCGGTTGCTAACAGGGGTGAAAAGTTTCGAAAATCAAACCCACAGATATGGGAAAGAAGGGAGAGAAAAGAGAAGAAAGAGAGAGAGAGACTGAGCTCCGGAGAGAACTATGCCGGCGTTGAAGGGCTGACCTGTCGACTACGCCGGAGAAGAAGAAGAACCATCTGTTACAACCCGTCTGCTACAACCCTCTCAACGCGAAAATCAAACCCTGTGATTTTTACACATCCCTCCCAAACCAGATCTGGTTCCCGAAGTGAGTGAAAGAGAAGAAAGAGAGGGAGAGTGCGCGAGGGAGAGAGAGGGTTTCAGCCACGCGAAGAAGAGAAGAGAGGGTTTCAGCCACTCGCACCTGAGGTACGATTCTAGGGCTTTTTTTTTTTTGGTTGTTGTTGTTGTTGTTGTTTTATAAATGAAATGTGGGGTTGTTGTGTTACATCGATTTTGTGGATGATTTCAAAGTTTTTGAAATTTTTTTATGTAAAAATCATAGTTGGGAGGTTTGTATTGGAATAGTGTGTTTGGGTGCCAAGAAAAAGGGGGAAAAATTTGAAATTTGTTTGGATTGCTAACAGTCGGCTGTTAGGATGAATCAGTCGACTGCTAGCAGGGGCTTCGACTTAGAAGAAAAACACCCTCTCTGTCGGTCGACTGATTAATTCTAACAGTCGACTGTTATCATTTTCTTGGAAAGACACTAATTGGGTTCTCCACTTAGCTGAGGGAATAGAATTACATGAAGGTGGTAATATCTTTAGTTTCTTTTAAAGGCTTCACAGCACAGCCGAAGATTTGAGCTTAGATTCTGTGTCCTATTGCATATAAGAATACTTTCTGTTGGGTTTTGTAGGTTTTTGGGAAATGGGAAGAACTTCCTCAAGGGAAAACAGTTCTAATGGTTGGATGAAGCTGTAGAATGTTCTTCTTAAAAAGTGTTGTTTTATTTTAATTTTTGTCGTTGATGGTAGCTTTTGAAGATTTGAATTCTGACTTTTTGACTCTTTTTATCCTGACAATGGATATTTTAATTTAACTTTGAGAAAATCCGATTTGATTTAAAATGAGAACATGTGTTGGTTGATGGGGTACAGTGTGAAAATACTTAGTAAAACTAAAGAAATAATAAGAAATATTTGAATGCATGCTTAAAATTTAAATATGTTCTGCGTTGGTGGTGGCAATATAAGCTGTACATTAAGCTGTGGTGTCCCTAGTGGTCGAGGGGCCCCAATGCTTCATCATAAGGCAAAGGGTAAATAAAAGCTTGTAAATTCTTGATTGAATTAAGAAGAAATTTCTTTAATATAATCCCACAAAGTCAGTATTTGTCACCTAGCCTTACAATAAGCAAAATCCCATTGTAAGGCAAGAGGTAAAAGATTTATTGAAATATGTGAATGCATTCTTAAAAGTTAAAATGTTCAGTTTTTGTAATACCAGGAATATTTCAGCAATTGAGCTTTTATTGAGCAATTTATTCTCCTTTTTAGGCCAAGAGAGAGGTGCCGGAATCCATAAAGGACTTCGTGGTTATAGTCATTCCTTTGTTGTCGTTTTATGTCCTCAGGATGGTAATCAATTTATCTGGGCAGTATTACTTCTTTTTTTAGGCATTGCAATTCAGGTTTTGTTGCCATTTCAAATAAAAAGAAAAATGAAAAAAAAGATGCAACAGTTTCGACTTTCTATCGTATCATATATAACATATCCATCAAAGATTCCACAATGGATCTCTAACATGAAGAAATTCTAAACAATTATTTTTATTTTATTTTTTTCATGGTTATTAAATAATTTTCACCATGCATCCAAACATGTGGGTTCCATTTAGGCATGTTTAGTTGACTAGCTAAGTTCAATTCCCTCTAAAATGAAACAACTTAATTGGCAAAGGACCATAAACCAGCCTAACCCTTCTTCCACAAGATCGATAAATATTATTTACAGTCGACACAGAAAAATATTAATATATGAATCAGCTAGGGCATTATAAATTACAAAATTATTATTGTGAAGACAAATATAGTGGAGTATGTATCTCCTTGTGCAGACTGCTTCTGATTGTGTTTTACTGTTCTTTCTTAATTCAGTTTTAAATTCCATCTCACGGACAAATTTACAATTCTATATATGTATATATTCGACAAAGTCTTCTACAGTCATAATCATAATCATCATATTAATTCAGTTTTAAATTCCATTTAGGCCCGTTTGCTTTAGTTTTTTCTATAATCACTTTTGGAGAACGATTTCTTCACATATCTTTTTGAATTTATGTTCAAACCATGTAGTCACATATCAAAATCTTCACATATCTTTTTCAGCTTTCGGCTTTATAATTAGATGTGTATTTGACAGTTCTCTATTCACTAACTGTCTCCTACCTTAGTCTGCTTTAACTGTAGAATACTGATATTTTGTAGTTATATGGTTTATATGGTTTATGTACACATGTAACAATAGCGCAAGAAGATGTAGGTCCACCATTTCTAACATATTAAAAAAAAAAATTCTTTCTTATTGTCTTTGAATATTGTAGATTAATGCCTAGTTTTAACCTTATACAGTAAATGCAAAGTGAAATGGATGACGTGCCAATTAACTTAGAAGAGGGTAATTATGAAGGGCCAAATACTCAGCAACCTGATGACTCTTCTTCATCAGATTCTGATATGCATTATATCCCTCAAGTCACGCATGGTCATATACCTACGGTTGGCCAAGAATTTTCTTCATTGGACGAAGTCTTTGAATTTTATAATAACTACGCGAGAGAGGGTGGGTTCAGTGTTCGAATTGGCTCTAGTCATAAGGGTGGGGATAATCATATTAGGAGGAAGGAGTATGTGTGTTATAAAGAAGGTGTGAAGAGGATAAAGCCTATTAGTGATCCGAAAAGGGTGCGTGGGCTTTCTCGGGAGGGTTGTAAGGCAAAACTTGGTGTTGTTTTGCTCAAATCAAGTTCCAACTACAAAGTTTCACAATTCATTGAGGAGCACACACACCCACTAGCAACCCCTAAAAAAGTCCATTTTTTGAGGTCTCATCGTAAAGTTTCAGAAGCTCAGAAGTCTCTCACGCAACAGCTTGCTGCTGCAAACATCCCTACCCATCAGCAAATTAGTATTATGGAGTTACAGGCTGGTGGGTTACAAAGCATAGGATGCATTGAGAGGGATATCATAAATGCGAAGAGAGATTTGAGAAAAGTACTTGATGGTCATGATGCAGAAATGCTTTATGATTATTTCATTTCAGAACAAGAAAAAAACTCTACATTTACTTTTACAATTGAGTCCGACGATGAGAACTGTCTAACTCATTGTTTTTGGGCGGATGCTACTTCTAGAAGGGCGTATAGAGCTTTTGGTGATGTTGTTGTGTTTGATAGAACGTATGAAACCAACAATTACAGTATGATTTTTGCACCATTGCTTGGGGTCAACAATCATGGTCATACCATCCTGCTGGGGCTGCATTCCTAGGAGATGAGACCACTGTGTGAACCAGCCAACCTGGATCGGGAGGCCCTCTCGTTCACTCTTGGGGGTGATGTTTATCTTGAGTGGATTGTGGATGATGTTTATCCGTCTCGATTTATCCTTCTCTATTATCCACGTTTATCCTTCTCTATTATCCACTCAAGATAGGGTTTTTTGAAAAAGGGATGAGAGTTTGTAAAAAACTAGGAGTCGCCACCTTATTTTTAGGGAACAAGGAAACCACAAAAAAGAGTTTTATTTTCAATAAAACATTGACCCCATATTTTGGAAAAGCATGGTCTTTCGAATCAAAGGTGGATTCGGGGGCTAGGTTACGAAGTGGGAAGGTTCCAAGGATCTCCTTGTAGGCACCCACTTCGCCCTAATTAAAGGTCTCCTAATTAAGTTTGGGCTTTATCAAATCTTTTCAAAACAATCCTAGTTATCTAATCAATCACAAAATATGATATATAATATATAATAATAATATATAGTATGAAAGTATACACAATCCTAATGGTCTTAGGAGACTAGAAGTCAACCTAAGATTGGACTTGCGCCCTATTGACTGCCTATGTACCTTATCAATTGCTTGACAAAGATCAAAGTCCACGTAGTTCCATTACCTTAGGACTCTCCTATTGTAATGAACCATATAGCCAAAAGAATTCTATCTTATCTAGGACTCTAACTTCGAGAGTTTGGATTTGATCAAAACACTTTTCTTTGTATAAGAGATGGAATTTCATTCCGTTTTAAATACTTTCAAAATTTTAGGACTCTTCTCGAAGTAGAATCCTAAACCAAGTAAAACGCTAGCTTCGAGAGTTTGGATTTGATCAAAACACTTTTCTTTGCATAAAAGATGGAATTTCATTCCGTTTTAAATACTTTCAAAATTTTAGGACTCTTCTCGAAGTAGAATCCTAAACCAAGTAGAACTCTAGTTTCGAGAGTTTGGATTTGATCAAAACATTTTTCTTTGCATAAAAGATGGAATTTCATTCCGTTTTAAATACTTTCAAAATTTTAGAGTTGTTCTCAAAGTAGAATCCTAAACCAAGTAGAACTCTATTACTATAAAAATTCTTACAACAAAGGATAGTCTTAAGTGGGATCAAGTGATCCCCCTAATCCTAGGGTTTCTAGCTAATCTTAGGTTAGTCTAAATACCTAAAACATTAAAATATGCATGCTGGAATTTCTGGAAAATAAATAATAAAAAATATCATCAAAAGTATAAATAATGCATGAAAGTGTCCTAAATGCAATCTAATTATTCTATGTGAACCTAGGCATGTTTCTATGTTGATTTTGGCCTAAAAAGTGAGTTTTAATACACTTTTAAGTTACTTTAAATCCATGGACAGATTTATAAGTAATCAAAAAGTGGGTTTAAAACCCATAAAATAAAAGAATAAAAAAAGTGAAAATGGCCTAATATGCGACCTAATATGATATATCAAAATAATCATGCTTGAAAACAATCAATTTTATCATAAAGGAAGGAACTTACCTTTGCTTGCTCCCTCAAACACAAATCATATCATTCAAACAAGACATAATTAAAATACAAACCGAATATTAACAATATAAAACTATCTAACTAAAAAAAAAAAAAAAACTATTTTAATAAACTAATCCCTAACCTATCATGCATACTAATAAACTAAATCTTATGCATACTAATAAAAAGAAAACTATAAAAGAAAAAAAAGAAGAAAAAACTAACCTCTTTCTCTGCCTCCTTGCTTCGAGCCTTCTCCTCAAGCTCCAAGCCTTCTCTCCAAGGACTCTAAGGACCTCAAAAACTTTAAAACTTAAGCTAGAGTGCTATCGGGGAAGCTTGTGCAATTGCTCAAGCCTTTACTCTCCAAGCTAATTCTCTAAAGCTTATTCTGTGTGTTGAAACTAATTTCAGGGCCCTCTATTTATAGGTTCACAAAGCTATAGCAAGCTTTTCATTTTTCCGATGTGGGACAGAGTGGATTTCATTCTTCTACACTGGCGTGCAGGCTCGTTTGGGCCTGTTTTAAGTCCAAATTTGACGATTCAAGCGTCGAAACGATTGTGATTCGATTCTCCATGTTTTAAGAAGTGTTTGAAGTGAAAATACATTGACCAAGGTCAAAGGTTTAGAAAAAAGTCGACTGATTAGCTGTTTAGAGCCTGCCGAGCCCAAATTAGGGTTTTGAAATTTGCTAACCGATTGCTTTCGAAATCATTTTTTCTTCTTGAAACAAGTTTTAAAATGTTTTAGGAAAGTGTTTTGAAGCCTTTGAAGGCTTTGGTTTGATAAAAATATCGAATCCCGGTCGCTTTCGGTTGAAACCCTAATCTTGGCTTTGAAAGGGCCTTTCGAGCTTCAAGAGCCAATCATGAGCCAGAAGGCTCAACTGACCTTGCCATTGATCAACTTAGCTACAAAACACACTTTAAATATCTATGCCAAAGCCTTGAGACCATTCGAGACAAGATCGACAGTCATTCAGGGCTTTTGTGATTCAAAGGACAAAACTGCCCTTCAGTCACAAAAGGCCTTATTTTCTATCAAGCCTGGCTCAGAATGTCATGAAATTTTGAAGGGATGTTCCTAGACTCTCTAAAAACCTAATGCAAAAAGAACCGACTCAATCTGACCTAAAAACTTACATGTGATAATGACCTCTATCTAATTACCCACAAAGGGTAAAACTGGCAACTTAGGGTTTTGACACCCTATTTCACCTCTAATCATAGGCAACCATTCATGACCATACTCATGGTCAAAAATGGATGTCTACAGAAGCCCCTCGTTGATGTTCATGGCTTCGCCAGTGAATATCAACGAAAACAAAAGACATCCCATTTTTGACACAACAAAATAGGGATAATTAACTAACAATTATTTTGAAAGCTTCGCTTCAAATTCTCTCTTCTTAGAAGTCTCACTTCTAGTTATCTCAAGAATTTTCAATCATTTTGGAAATTGCATTTCCAATTATAAAAAATGAGAGTCTTCAACTCCTTACTAGAAATTGCATTCCTAGTTAACTTAAGGATTTTCAATCCTTTTGGAAATTGTATTTCCAATTATCAAAAATGAGAGTCTTCGACTCCTTACTAGAAATTGCATTCCTAGTTAACTTAAGGATTATCAATCCTTTTGGAAATTGCATTTCCAATTATCATAAAAATTTGGGAGTCTACGACTCATTACTAGAAATTGCATTTCTAGTTATCT
>JAESVK010000960.1:497014-507359 GCA_017140935.1 Hamamelis virginiana
TTATATACATTTCATCTATATTTTATCAACTTCACAAAGACTTATGGATTTGGGCCTCCAAAATGGGCTTTTCTCATTAGCCCCCCTCATGGGTTTACTTACTTCTATAATTCCCTTCATGGATCTCACAAGCTTACCAAATCAAATGTATTCCTAATCATTTCAAGATTATAAACTTGATTACACAATCTTTTCATTCATTTATTTATAAATCTCATGGTTTTCAACCAAAAATTCATCATTTCATGTGAACTTTCCTATTCACAATCACTTAATTCTCACTTTGGTATGCACCAAATCCTCTTGATTCCTCATTCAATCATCAAATATCATTCAATCTCAATCAAATGCACTTTCTTAAATCAAAAATTGAAAGAAAATGAGTCAAAACAGGTAACTTTCTCTTTATTCTTTCAATCACCAACAATTTCATTCTTCACCAATCTCACCCAAACTTTGGGTTTGCAGGCTTCGAGCCAGCCTTCACAGGAGTGCCATGGATCGAGAGAGGATCACGAGGCGTCCGGTTCACAGGGAACTAGGAAATCATCCCGGCGGAAATGATTTTGTACTATTAGGCCTATAGGAGGCCTGCTTAGGATTTTCTATGTAATTCTTTTCCTATGTATGCACTAAAAACCCTGAGTGGCATGTAATTTTATCCTAATGAGAATACAAATATGTTTCAATTGCTTTTTTGGTTCAATTTTAACTCGAAAACGGGTCAAAACTGACGAAAATTGAGCGAAAAGTCAAACCGGACATCAAAAAATATCAAAAAGGTCAAAATTAGTCAAAAATTGAGATCAGGGATGGATGACCATCCCTCCATGGACGGTTGGCCATCCCTAGGGGATGGTTGGCCGTCCTTTGGAGGATGGTCATTGACCCTGGTTCACCATTTTTTGATTATTTTGACACTTTTTAACTTCTTGAATGTTCTAGTTTGCTTCTAGAATGTTCTAGTTCGCTTCTAACTTGATTCTTTTGCCAAAAAGCTATAAAAACACATCTCTAGGCTCATTTTCAATACCCTAAACACAATGGAAGCTCTCAAGTTGATTATCAACCTATTCATAACAAGAATGCGGGCAGAAGATAAAAGGGTGTTCGAACGATTCGGCTTGTCTTCATGGTTCTTTCTCTGTCATGTGAAGCTTGAAGACAAACTTCTCAACTCTGTGATCCACTTCTGGGACTCTGATCTTCATGTGTTTCGCTTTAATTATGAAGAGGTATGTCCTTTATTTGAAGAGTTTTGTGCCTTGATGAATATTTCTGTTAATGGTCCTTTCATCTTTCCTACCATTCGTCGAGGTTATTTCCAAACCTTTTCTTCTCTTTTTGAACTCTTACCTAGGGAAGCTTCTTCATATATCCATGAAAACTCCATTGATCTTCTCAAACTAGCTTCATTTTTCTTGAGGGAAGGGGGAAAACCACTAGCTCTTCATAGGCCTACCCAGTACGCACTTGCCTTATGCATAGTGGGTTGTTTTCTTGTTTCGAACGGAACCATTTTCATACCTATTGAAACATGTGAGCTCATTCTGCCATTGTCGAAGTCTCATAACATCATCCCTCTAGTGCTAGCTGAAACTCTAAATGGGCTTGACCACTTCCACTCCAACTCTGCTTCTTACATTAGGGGTAGCCCCATTCTTCTTCAGATGTGGTTGGTTGAGAGACTCAGGCTGATCACTCCTCTCGATGGGCCCAAACACTTGTCCCATACCTATTGTTCGCTTAAGCTTTTGTTTCTTGAGCATCGCTCGATTCAAGATATGATTACCTTCTTCTCTTCTCTGACTTGGGAAGATATTCAGTGGCATGTGGCCATATGGGATTGTGGTGAAGAGTATGTACTACACATTTCAGGATGTTATCAGGTGAAGCTTATGGGCCTAAAGCATACATCATTTTACTGGGCTTCTCGGGTGCTTCGCCAGATGGGTCGTGCTCAAATCAATCTCCCTCTCAAAGGGCATGTTCATGGGGTTGAGGCGGCTACTCCTTCTTTGGTATCTTGGGCTATGAAGAAATGGGCTTCAGGTTTATGTATGAGTCAGGTAGGAGATCGCAATGGGCCTTTTAGGCTTGATAGGGAGTATCGGGCTTGGCTTAAACAAGACTTGGGTTTGAAGGTGCAAGCTATGAAGGATAAGGTTCAAAGCCTCGTTTATGATTCTCGAGTTGTCGCTCAGTCGACATGTTCATCACTTCCATCAGATGCGTCATGAGTTAAGAGAAATAGAGAAGATGAGAATGAAGCCCAAGCCCGCGGAGCGAGAAGGACTTAGAGTAGATTAGGGATTAAATATTTTACTTTTCAAAGTAATGTAAGATTTGAAGAAAGTAGGAATTATGAGTACACATGGCATGTAATAGATCTTTAAAAAGGTTTCTTCCCTTTATGGATGAATAAATATCAATTTTATTAAAATCTCAACAAATAATCTTTTAATAATTACAATTGAACCAAACTCTTGGTGTTTTTACAAGAAATAGACCGCACCCAAAGTAACTTTATGGGCTGCCTACGTATCGCCGTCCTTGATGCAATGCTTTATCATTTTTCTCTAATTCTTTGTGATATTTGGGGAATCAGGTCTTCGTAGTTCATGAATCAAATTGAAGAAGTCCATTTTTTTATTTTTTTTATTTGCTCTAACTTTTGCCTAAGCAGCCTTTTCAGGTTTTCTACTTAGCGAGCTTGATTTTTTTTATATTTGAATACCCTAACTTTTGCCTAGGCAGCCCTTTCGGGTTTTCTACCTAACGGGCTCTTTTTTTTTATATATTTTTTTACTTTTTTATTTTATATGTTGTACTTCTTCAATTGATCCAAATTGGTAGGTTGAGAGAATTCATTCCCATCAATGTCTGCAATCTTCACGGCTCCGCCTGACAATATTTCTCTAATGATGTAAGGGCCTACCTATGTGGGCTTGAACTTTCCTCGCGGGTCATGGATCGGTGCTCGGATCTCCTTCAGTACCAGATCTCCTTTCTTCAAACCTCTGTGCTTTACTTTTTTGCCAAACGCCTTGGTTATTCTTCTTTGATACCCCTGAATGTGGTACAGTGCCTTTAATCGCTTTTCATCCAGTAGAGCTAACTCTTCATACCGGTTTCTCATCCATTCTACTTCTGCCAGTTGACTCTCCATTGCAATTCTTAACGACGAGACTTCTAACTCTATAGGCAATACAGCTTCCATTCCATATACGAGCGAAAAAGGTGTAGCCTTGGTCGATGATCTAATGGAAGTACGATATCCCTACAGTGCTAGTGGTAATTTCTCATGCCAGTCATTGTAAGTCTCGGTAGTCTTTTTCAAGATCGACTTGAGATTCTTATTTGCTGCCTCGACAGCCCCATTCGTCTGTGGTCTATAAGGAGATGAGCGATGATGCTTGATACTATACTTCTGTAGGAGCGCTTCGGTTTCTTTTCGGAAATGTTGTCCATTATCAGATATGAACTCGTGGGGCACTCCATATCGATAGATGATATTATTCTGTATGAACTTTGCTACTTGCTTAGCATTCAATGTCTTATAGGATGCAGCTTCTACCCACTTGGTGAAATAATCTATGGCGACCAGGATGTACTCGTGTCCGTTTGATGCTGCGGGGGTTACTTTGCCAATGATGTCAATGCCTCATATTGCAAATGGCCATGGCGAAGACATGGTAGTGAGTGGCATCGAGTGTTGATGTTTTCCACTTGTAAACACTTGACATTTATGACACTTCTTGACATGTAAATAGCAATCCCTCTCCATGGTTGACCAGTAATACCTTAGTCTCACAATCTTTTTAGCTAACATGTATCCATTCATATGCGGAGCCCTAGCCCCTTCATGCATTTCCAATACTATTCTTTCAGCTTCTTGTTCATTGACGCACAACAGATGCACTCCATCATGTGATCTCCGGTACAGCTTCCCCCCACACAGAATATACTGACTGGTTAACCTTCTTATGGTTTTTCTGTCCACGGATGACGCCTCTTTCGGATATTCTCCTTTTTCTACAAACTGTTGGATATCATAGTACCATGGCTTTCCATCATTCGGCTCTCTTTCTTGTATAACACAACAGTAGGCCGGTTCTTCTAGGGACTCAATAATGAGAGGAGTTACACCTTCATCTTTAGGGATATCCACCATGGATGCTAGAGTGGATAAGACATCCGCAAACTTATTCTTTAACCTAGACAGATAAAAGAAGTCAATTCGACGGAATTCTTTCACCAAAGTCTCTAAGTACTCATGGTAGGGTAATAACTTCTTATCCCGAGTCTTCCACTCTCCTCTAGTCTGTCATATGATCAAGGCGGAATCCCCATATACTTCCAATTCTTCCACACCCAATTCCAAGGCAGCTTCCAATGCTAGGATACAAGCTTTATATTCAGCTATATTATTAGTGGCATCAAAGGATAACCTGACAGATAATGGTATCAAATTATTCTCTGGTGTGACTAACAACACGCCTATTCCACATCCTCTTTTATTATGAGCCCCATCAAAGAAAACTTTCCAAGGCTCCTTACTCACTTCTAGAATCTCTTCGTCGGGAAACTGGTACTCAAATAGTCTTTCTACTGACGACGGATGTTCTGCTAGAAACTCTGCCACTGTTCTCCCTTTCATTGATTTCTGGACCACATATTGAATGTCGAACTCTGATAATAGCAATAACCAACAGGCTGTTCTATAAGATAACACTGGTTTCTCCAATAAGTACTTCAGGGGGTCCATGCGACTAATGAGTTGCACTTGGAAAGACAGCATGTAATGGCGGAGCTTTTGTATAACCCACACCAATGCCACACATGTCTTCTCTAATGCGTCATATTTAACCTCATAGTTAGTCATCTTCTTACTCAAATAATACACTGCATTCTCCTTTCGGGATTCTGGGAGATACTGAGCTAACATAGCTCCCGTCGCAGTTTCAGTGAGTGCTAAATAAAGTAGCAGAGGCTCACCTTGTCGCGGGGGAACTAATATTGATGGGTTGCTCAAATACCTCTTAATGGTTTCAAAGGCTTCTTGGCACGTTTCATTCCACTTCGTGGGCACATCTTTCTTAAGAAGCTTAAAGATAGGCTCACAAATCATGGTCAACTGTGCTATGAATCGACTGATAAACTGAACTTTGCCTAAGAATCCTCGAATCTCTTTTTCTGTCTTCGGCGGCTGCATCTCCGTGATGGCTTTAATCTTTCCCGGGTCGACTTCTATTCCTTTCTGAGTGATCATAAACCCTAGCAACTTCCCCGCAGTTACTCCGAAGGCGCACTTTTGAGGATTCAATCTCAAGTTATATTGCTTAATTCTTTGAAGGAACTTACTTAGAGCATCAAAATGACTTTCTCGATTCTTAGACTTCACGATCATATCATCCACATATACCTCCACTTCCTTATGAATCATATCATGTAATAAAGTGGTTGCCATCCTCTGATAGGTAGAACCGGCGTTCTTTAGGCCAAAAGGCATAACTCGATAACAGAAGGTCCCCCATTGAGTGATGAAGGAAGTTTTCTCCATATCTAGAGGGGCCATCTTTATCTTATTATAACCTGAGAACCCGTCCATGAAGGATAAGAGAGCATGACCGGCGGTGCTATCTACCAGGATATCTATGTCTGGCAATGGGAAATCATCTTTAGGACACGACTTATTCAAATCTCGGAAGTCTACGCACATTCTAACCTTCCCATCTTTCTTAGGCACCTGCACAATGTTAGCTAACCACTCGGGGTATTCCACTACTTAGAGAAATCCAGCGTTCATCTGTTTTACTACTTCATCCTTGATTTTCAGGGCCCACTCTGGCTTCATTCTTCTTAATTTCTACTTCACCGGCTTAACCCCCGGATTAGTACGGATAAAGTGTTGTACTATGTCGGTGTCTATTCCTGGCATATCCTTGTACGACCATGCAAATACTTATATGTTTTCTTTCAACAATCCTACCAATTTTTCTTGTTCTTGTGATGACAGAGTTGCCCCAATGTTAATTATTTTAGGCGATTGTGGACCAGCCTCGTGGCGGGGCTTTAGGTGTGTGAGTCCACATCATCACCAGGCGATGTGATTAGGGGGGTTTAGAAATCGAACAAACAAAGGAGTCGCCACCTTATTTTTAAGGAATAAGGAAACCATGAAAAATATTTTATTTTTTTAATCAAAACAAAACAAACTCCATTTTCAATGAAGAGACTGTCTACAAACCAGAGTTGGATCCGGGGGCTAGGATACGACGTGGGAAGGTTCCAAGCTTTCACTTGTAGGCACCTACCTCGCCCTAATTAAAGGACTTCTAATTTATTTGGGCTATTTAAATTTCTTATTTCAAACAATCCTAAATAATCTAAATCAACCAAAAAATATTGATATAAATGCATTATCTATATTAGTTATATTAATAATAAAAAATATATACAAACAAACCCTAAAAACCTAGGACACCCTACGGGCATCCTAGGGCGGACTTGAGCCCTATTAGCGCCTACGTAACTTACTAGTATCACCCAGCAAGTATCAAAGTCCACGTAGTTCGACTACCCTAGGACTCTCCTATTGTAATCGATCACATCATCGAAGGTATTTCAACCTAATTCAAGACTCTAACTTCGAGAGTTTTTATTCTTTCAAAATCATTTATTTGAAATCATTTCAAATTAAAAGACATTCATAAAATCCAAATTTTCCAAATAATTCTTATCTTTAGAATTCAATTCCTATTGAAAATCTTTTTCAAAGATTTTCAAGAAAACAAATCATATGGAAGGAATTTCATTCCAAAGTAAAAATCTTTAAAACATTTCAAATCTTTTGAAAATCAATTAATAATCAAATCTTTCATAAAAAATCATATTCATTATATCAAAATCATTTTTAGAAAATTTCTCGAAGATAGACAATCAAATCGATTAAAATACTTAAATCTGAGTATGACTTTTACAACAAAGGAAATTCCTAGGGAAGGTCAAGTGACCTTCCTAGCCTACTGTCTCTAACTAGCCCTAAAGTTAATCTAAAAACCTAAAAATACTAATGCAATGCATGCTGAAATTTAAACAAATAAGCATGTAATTAATTCTAAAAATGCATGAAAATGCCCCTAAATGCACACTAATTAATCTATTTGAACCTAAGCATATTTCTAAGTTGGATTTGGCCTCAAAATGATTTTTAGAATAAATTTAAGGACATAAACAAATCTGGACAGATTTGAATATGTACCTTAAATTACTCTAAAAACCATGAAAACAAAGAACAAAAAATGTGAAAATGTCCTAGCATGCTTTCTACATGAATATTTTAAATTACTATGCAAAAACATGTCAAAAATTATACCAAAATATGCTTAAACGATTAATTTAAACACAAGGGAAGGATCTCACCTTTGCACGCTCCCTCGTCCACATTTTTTATATTCAAACCATTAAGACCATGGCAAGCATTCAAATAATCATAAAAGCACAAATAAAAAGACTCAAGACTCATCACATATTAAAATAACATATTGACATACTCATATTACCATTAAAATCACCAATCAATTATCATGAGATTCGAATAACAACATAAATATATCAACATTTACTCCAAACATGCTTACACATAAAATAACAACAAATCTAACCCTACTCATGCATGCATACATAAAATCACGATAAAACTAACTAATCCTAAACATGCATACTAACATAAAATAATAACAAAACTAATCCTAAACATATTTAACCACATAAAATCATAATAAAAATAACCCTAATCATGAATGCTAAACATAAAATAACAAGAAAACCTAACCCTAACATGCATACTCACATAGAATAATGATAAAATTACTTCTAATAATGCATACGTACATAAAATAACAAGAAAACTAACCCTAACATGCATACTCACATGGACTAATGATAAAATTACTTCTAATCATGCATACGTACATAAAATAACAAGAAAACTAACCCTAACATGCATACTCACATAGACTAATGATAAAATTACTTCTAATCATGCATACGTACATAAAATAACAAGAAAACTAACCCTAACATACATACTCATAATAAAACTAATTAACCTTAGGCATACATCCTAACAGAAAATCATAAATGAAACTAATGAACCCTAGACATGCATACTAACAACAAAACTAACTTTAGTCATGCAAGCTTCATTAAACAAACACCATGTAATAACCAATATTATTCTACATATGCAAACAACTAAGAAAATATACATCTTGAATACATGAGGGTGGAGAAACAAAAAGGATTTTCATGAAAATCAATCAAAGAACAAGACCATGGTTGAGTGTTTACCCTTCGATCTCCTTCTTGGCTACCCTTCTCCAAGCTTCTAGCCTTCGATTCTTTCCCTTTCAATGGTGTAAAGATGAAGGTCCAGATCTGTAGCCTCCTCTCCCAAAACCCTAAAATTCTCCTCTTTCCTCGCTCTAACTCCATAATGCAGTATATATAGAGCTAGGGTTCAAATCCTTGAATGGTTAGGATTTAATTCTCTAAAAATGATCCTAGGGTTTAGAATTAATCATGTTAGGGTTTTCCAGCTGAAAACCCTTCGAATTTATTCCAAAAAAACAAACCAAATCGGCCAAAACAAGTGGGAAAGTTTCAAACATGCCAAAAATACAAAATAGGCTCGAACATGCTGGTGACCATCTTAGCCTGGACGGCTGGCCGTCCTGGGCTTGACGGTTGGCCGTCCTAGCTAGGACGGTCACCGTAGTGACTTCCCAATTTTTCTTCCCCAAATTTTAGGGTTTTCATATTTTGGCCATATTTTGGTCAAATTTGATCCAAATCCGATGGTTCAGGGCTCAAAACGACTGTGTTTTGATCCTCCAAATTTTTAGAATGTTTTTGGGTTAAAATCAATTGACCATGGTCAAGGGTTTTAGCAAAAAGCTAGCCAATTGACCCGGTTGTGCCAAAATTGGTCATATGACCATTCTTTGTTTTGTAAAATTGATCAATTAGGCTTGCACCACTTCTAAAAACATGATTTTAATATGAAATTGGTACTTGAAAACATGTTTTGAAAATCTTTCATTTTGGTGAAAATGACCAATTCACGGTCAATTTGATCGAAACCCTAATTCAGCTCATTCTTACCCGTGAGATCGATTTTAGGCGAATCCATCCCAACCATTCAAAGGCTCAATTGACACATCAAATACACTCCCCACATCCATATAAACCTCATGAAACAATCCGTTTCGAATTTGGAGGTCATTCGGAAATTATACGAGAAAAAGGACGAAAATGCCCTTCAAGTCGCAAAAACCCTAATTACCTATCGAGCTCTCATCAGAATGCCATGAAAATTTACAGGGATGTTCTAAAACACCTCAAAAGTCAAATGCAATACAAATGGGTTGATTCCAATCCAAATGTACACATGAAATAATGAACTGTCCTTTCCCTCAGAAAAGGGCAATCTGGGTAATTTGGTCTTTACAAGGCCAATTCCTCACCAAATGATCAGCTATTCTAGTTAATCATTTGCATGGACATATGATAGAAATAATTGGTAAAAATGGGGTGTCCACAGAAGCCCCTCGTTGGTGTTTCATGGCTTCGCCATGTAATAGCAACGAAACAAAATGGCATCCCATTTTTGCCACAACAAAAAGAGGGATGATCAAACCAACTTCTCACCAACATTGGAATCTATTTCCTGAACAAATCCAGAATGAAAATAATTCTTGGAAGTCACACTTCCAATTATTTCAAAATCAATCACACCAACAAACCACAAAACAAACATTTATGTGATATCTCACTCACATAAGCATACACGAGTCATTATTTTATGTGATACTTCTTTCACATAAACACATACAAGCTATCATTTTATGTGATACTTCTCTCACATAAAATAGTCCAGACTCATTATTCCTATGGTACATCTCCCACAAGAATTATTATTTATATAGTACTTCTCCTATATAAACATTTTCAAACCATTATTTTATGCTTCACATAAAATAATTCAAACTCATTGTTCATATGGTACATCTCCCATATGAACATATCATCAATTATATGGTACATCTCCCATATAAAGCATTATTTTATGTCTCACATAAAATAATCTCAAATCATTCAAAATATTATTTCATGCTTCACATAAAATAACTCAAATTCATCGTTCACATGGTACATCTCCCATGTGAACATATCATCAATTATATGGTACTTCTCCCATATAAGCCATTATTTTATGTCTTACATAAAATGATTCAAATTCATCGTTCACATGGTACATCTCCCATGTGAACATATCATC
>JAESVK010000960.1:557359-572948 GCA_017140935.1 Hamamelis virginiana
GTTACTTTTGTGGATTTTCTTGTAAGTTTTGATTTTGTGTTTGTCCTTCAATTAGAGATGATGAACAATATCTCAGTCCTATATAAGTTTCAGGCCTAAACTAACCTGTGGGAAATTGGGTTCATGGGTGACCAATATCTCATCATTTTACAAGAGTTTATGATGCAAATGATCCATGTAGAGTTTTGCAGTTGCCTCTAATCGATTACCCTTTGCAAATGAGTTCCCATGTTAATTATCCATGATTTTGATCGAGATTTTAGCTTGTATTATGCTACAGAAAGCACATCTACAAAGCGAATGCACTTAAATGCTTTTCATGAGCAAGACCTTTGGTTGCACCAAATTTGAGCTTGAGGTATTTGTAGAGACTGCATGTGAAGCCTAACTCCAAAATTTGAGCTTCAAGTGCACTTGAGCAGGTTTATTTTCAACTTTCATACATGTTGGGATATAGAGCTCAATTTTTCAGCACGTCGCGGCATGCAGGCATGGTGGGTTTACTAAATTTTCTAAAGCTTCCATTTCTTTGAAATAACTGCTTGAAAATTCTTTCTGCACTAGTGGTGGGAGTATGACTCTATAATTTGGGAGCGTGTTTCAAAAAATTAAAAGGATGAGAGTGTGTTTTGGGAGCAGCCTTCTGTTTGATCCGTTTTTGGTTCAGTTTTTATGAATTTATGTGTTAGAGTAATGTCGGCACTGGAGGTGGGTTACGGAGGAGTAACGGAGGGAATCACAGGTGGGTAAAGTGTGAAAAATGAAACCACGGGTAGGCAAATCGAATTAGAGACAAACCACAAGTGGGTAAAATGTAATTAACCCATTTTTTTTTTTTAAATTCTCTTGCTTGACAAAGCAAAATAGGAGAGAAAGGAAGGGATGGGGAGAGAAAGTGGGGAGAAAAGAGTCATAATTCTTTCTCTCCAAATTGAGGAGATTTGGAGAGTCGAGAAGATAAAGGAAAGCCAATGGGTATGATTTTACTACTTTGCCCATTCTCTTCCTTGTTTAACTTTTATTTTCTTTTTATATAAGTATGGGCAATATTAGAATTTAAACCTTAAAATATTATATTATCTTCGCTTCTATCTTAAGAAGGCTATCAAAACAGCGTCTTTCTATCCTGTCTATCCAAATAAGGTGAATTTAACTTTCTCTTCTCTTCTCAACAATTCTCTCAATCCAAACATAACATTAAAGTGCGAATCTTATTGTTGGAGAAGGTCAAATCGTTGCTGCAATTAGGAGTCTGGGACAAATCATAAGCTGATAAAATAAAATTTTTTTGGAAGATGAACAAATGTCTTAATAACTTGGGCAGAGCATTGGGTGAGTTTGTTAATTATAAATTATAATTGAAGTTGGCGACTGGCGAGATATGGCGAGTTTGTCTCGTGCAGTTTGTGTGTTTGGCTGCCATGAGTTCAGGCAATTTGATAAAATTTTCTTTCTGTCATGAAAGGCTCAGGACTTTCTTTTGCTTCAAAGTTGAAACGTTTCTACAGTTCCAAATTCTGCTCTTCCTCTTCTTATCTCTTTTTGGGAAAAGACACGTCTGCCATCGCCACTGTTCTTTCTCTCTCTGCAAATTCAAAGTCTTATGTTCTTGGAATCCAAATCCATGGCCGTATCATTAAGTTGGGATACTCAAATGATATTTTCTCACAAAATAATCTGATTAATATGTACTCTAAATGTGGAGTTTTGATTAGCGGGTTGAAGGTGTTTGATGAAATGGCTGAAAGAAACCTTGTTTCTTGGACTTTGATTATCTCTGGCGCTGTTCAAAATGATGAACTTAAAATGGGTTTGGAGGTGATTTTGGAGATGACAAGAAACGGGTTGAGGCCAAATGAGTTTGCTCTAGGTAGTGTTATTAAGGCCTGCACTGTTATGAGGGCTGATAAAATTGGTTTGTGCATTCATTCTTTTGTATTGAAAATTGGAATCGAAAAGAACCCAATTGTGGGTAGCTCGGTTTTGAACATGTATGCTAAGTCGGGGGATATTCAAGCTGCTGAGCAGGTATTTGAGCGTATGGACAGTCTTGATGTGGGTTGTTGGAATTCTATGATTGGAGGTTATGCACAGTGTGGCTGTGGCTTTGAAGCTGTGAAGATTGTATCTTTGATGCGAGGCAAAGGAGTAAGCATGGACAAATTCACTTTCATTAATGTTCTCAAGGGATGCTCGAGTGACTTGGACTTTGGTAGAGAGATTCATGGATTGATAATTCGGAGTAAGGTGGAATGTAGTAGTACTTCAGTGATGAATGCTCTAGTGGATATGTACTTTAAATGCGGTAGAAAGAGCTCTGCTTTGGGGGTTTTCAGTAAAATGCATGATAGAGATGTTATATCATGGAATACTGTATTTGCAGGCTTCTTTCAAGATGAGAATGTGAAAGAAGTTGCAAGATTTTTCCACGAGTTCTTATTAACAGGCTCAAAGCCCAATCATGTTACTTTCTCAATCTTGTTTAGACAATGTGGGGAGTTACTTGAACTTCATTTCGGGCTTCAGTTTTGTTGTCTTGCCTTACAATTTGGATACTTAGGAGAAGGCAATGTTGCGAGCTCACTAATCAATATGTTCTCTAGATGTGGGTCTGTAGAGATGGCATCTTTAGTGTTTGACAGTATACCTTCCAAAAACATAGTTACTTGGAATGAAATGATTTCTGGATATAGTTTAAATAGCTGTTACATGGAAGCTTTAAATGTTTTCCGTAACTTATGGCAGTCGGGAGTTGAAGCAAATGAGTATACCTTTTCTAGCATCTTGGAAGCTTGTTCTAGGATGGAAAACCAACAAATAAGTAGACAAATTCATGTTGCCTTGGTTAAATCTGGATTTTTGTCTAATGGATATGTGTGCTGTTCATTAATTAAAGCTTATGTTGGATTTGGACTACTAGATGATTCTTTTGAGTTTTTTAATGGACATGAGAAATTACATTTGGCATCTTGGGGAGCCATGATTTCTGCATTGGTACATCGAGGCTGTAACTATTTAGCTATCAAACTTCTTAACTACTTGATAGAAGCTGGTGAGAAGCCCGATGAGTTTATTTTGGGAAGCTTTTTAAATGGTTGTGCCAATATTGCAGCTTATCACCAAACAAAGTCTGCCCATTCTCTTATTATCAAAACGGGATTTAAGGCTCATGCATTTGTTGCTAGTGCACTCATAGATTCTTATGCAAAATGTGGAGACATTGAAAGCGCAGGTTTGGCTTTTGATCAGTCATGCATATCTGGTGATGTGGTTCTTTTTAATACTATGATAATGGCTTATGCCCATCATGGTCTTGTAATGGAAGCTATGGAAATTTTTGACAAGATGAAGTTGGCAAATCTACAGCCCAGCCAAGCCACTTTTGTGGCAGTTATCTCAGCTTGTGGTCATTTGGGTATTGTCGATCAAGGCCTTATTTTCTTCAAATCGATAAACTTAGATTATGGAATGGAACCATCTGCAGATAATTATGGCTGTTTAGTTGATATGTTGTCACGAAACGGATTCCTTGAAGATGCTAAACATATAATTGAAGTGATGCCCTTTCCGCCTTGGCCTGCTATTTTGCGATCCTTGCTCAGTGGTTGTAGGATACATGGTAATATGCAGTTGGGAGAGTGGTCTGCTAGGAAGTTAATTCAGTTGGTTCCTGAGAATGATGCAGCTTATGTGTTGTTGTCGAAAGTTTATTCTGAAGGGGGTAGTTGGGAAGATGCTGCAAAGGTGAGGAGGGGAATGACAGGAAGAGGCGTCCATAAGGGCCCGGCATATAGTTGGATTGATATATAGTAAAAGGTTCGCAATATTTTGATGAAGAAGCTCCCAATTTCATGAGTTTCAGAAGAGATGATTGATCACTGATGGTTCTGATTTCTTTCTAGAATCAGTTATCGGATATCAATTCATTGCAAGCTGTCTGAAAATACCATCTTCAATATATGAATCCAGGGCATGCTTTACACACGATGGATTAATGTTTACGATGCTCTCTCTCTCTCTCTCTTTCTCTCTTTCTCTCTCTCTCTTCTTGCTGCATGATCTTCTTTAAATTCTTGGCAGGGAATGTTTAAGTACATTAAATTTTCATGCAGGCTCCCTTTGGTATTAGGGAAAACCAAATCCTGGAAATGGCATCAGAAAACCCCATCATTGTTGCAGTGCAGCACAAAAATTAGGTATTATATCGATTACAGTTTTAAACTTTTTAAAATGGTGGAATATGCATCCTTATTTTATTTTTGTAATGCCATTTTCCAAGAAATAAGCTGGACATACCAGCCTCATTTATTTCTTGTTATGCTACTTTTTCAATAGTATAGCTTTACTATATATGGTCATAATGATAAGCTGCCAAATCCAACAGCATAAGCATTTTTTTTTTCCATTTAGAAGAGCCCATGCAACATAGATTGCAATTGCAAATTGTAGAAGAATAGAATCTACTCTATCCCACATTGCCTAAATAAAAGACTTACTATAGCTTCATATACCTGTATTGGGCCCTCCACCTACAAACTTAGGACAAATATTGGATTCTATTCAGTAATTTTCTTTATCTATTCTACATCTGGAGGCAATAGTTGAGAACCATGAGATTATGAGTAGTTAGAATCACTTAGAATTTGATCACTACTTCACAGCTTAGAGTTTTTAAGGTTATATCTTATATGTTTTTGGATGTATATATATATATATATATATATATACATGTATGGGACAGGTTCCCTTGAAAAATAGTTTTTACTCCTAATTTGACACGCGGTTTGCAAAACTCAGCATGGGACAAGTATTTTGAGAAACCAACAGTTTTACACACTTTATTTTAAAATTGTGATATTTTTGAAAAAGTAATCTTGGATCAATGTGATATTAATGGAGAGCTAACACGAAAATGGGTTTTGATAAGTTCGCAATGATTTCGTGGTCGTATACAGCATTGAGAGGAATAGGACGCGAGATGGCAAACCTAGGACTGGTTTTGGAAATAACATGTCCAAGACATGATTCTTAGCCTTCTGCTGGAACACACTATCCCATTTCATGTAAGTTTATATATACACAGAAATGATCCAGTCAGCATACGCTTACATAAGTTTATGTAAGCATGATTTTTGGCATGTATGACATACATAAGAATAGTATCTAATTATATATGATGTGTATAAACAGAATATCCAATCCAACAATTGATTTCTCAAAAAACTTATTCCCCACTTGGTTTTGCAAACTGCGTGTCAAATTAGGAGTAAAAACTATGTGTCAAGGGAACTTGACCTATATATATATAGTCCCGATCTAGTCAGCATATGCACTGTGACCGCTGAAAACTGTCACAGTTTTTCTCAGTGACATTTTTGAGAAACCGATCGTTGGATCACTGTGATTTTTGGCATACATGACATGCATAAGTATAGTATCTAATCCAACGGTTTGTTTTTCAAAATAAGTATTCCACAATTATCTAAGAGCTTCATGCTTATATAAGCTTATATAAGCCTAACCTGACTTGATCATTTCTCTGTGTGTGTATATATATATATTTAGATATATATTTTGTGTGTGTGTGTGTGTGTGAAGTATATTTTGAGAATTGTATGATAAACCATAGGTTGATACAAGAACTTTGATTCCCTTAGTAATAGGCTAATAGCTTAGACTAAACAGCAGCTTACCAAAACGTCACCTGTTTTCACTGCTTTGTGAACATTTGACTCCCAAAACTGTATATATAGTTCTATTTATATCCTTTTCAATTCCAAAATTTATCTTTTCAGTGCATTCTTTATAATCTAACACTGCTTAATGAATGAAAATGCTCTGACAATTTTTATAAGAGGATGTTAGAGAATGCTATTTATTAGAGCATCTCCAACGCATCCTTCAAAATATTAGCCATAGCCAAAATTTGGCTCAAACTCGCTAAAGTTCTGCTCCAACACATCAGCCATAGCATCAGCCAAATTTGGCTGAAGTTTTAGCTCCAGCCAAACTATGCCAGCTCACCATTTTGCTCCAAAATCCTCCACTTTTTACAACCAACTAAACGGTCAAATTGACATAAAACAGAAGCAGCAAAATTTCAATGGTGCAGCAATCCTCAATTTTCTTGGCAACCAAACAAGGGTAACATTATATATATATAAAGGAGAGAGACAGAGAGAAGGAAGGAACCTCGGTCTGTTTTTCTGCGGCAACTCAATTGAGCATGAACAGATAAAGAAAAAAAAAATGTTGCTAGTGCCGACACAAGTAGAATGACGAAGGAGGCAGCAAGAGTGAAAAAATTTCCCTCCCCTCACCCCCCCACTCCTGTTCTTTCCCTTCTGAAAAATTCTTTCTTAGTCAAACTTGTTCTTTTCCCTTTCCCAGTTATATAAACAGTGTTCTAACTTTTAAGTTAAAACTTCTTAAATTTAACATATTTTGATATGGGCCCAAATTTATTTTTAATTAATATTATTATTTCTTAATTTATTATTTATATATTTTATCTCTCTTATGAGCATAGACATACCACTCCTAAAATTTTCTTCATCAAAGCAAGCATGAGGTTAAATGTTAAGTATATGGCTTTGCCTCCCCAAATTTGGCTTTTGCCATTGGAGATGCTCTTAAGCATGAATCATGTTGATTCTTCATACTAATAAGATATATGTTTAGAATATGGCTTGTATTGTGTAAGAGGATGGAGGAGAGTGCGGATCACCTACTTTTGTACACTGCCCCATTGCTTTGGCATTATGGCAGTCCCTTTTCAGGTCAGTGGATATGGTGTGGGTGTCTCTTGCTTCTTGCATACGGATTTTAGAGATTGATTTCAAGGTTTAGGTAATAGTAAGAGAGCTTTTGCATTGAGGAGACGTGCGTTTTTTTGATAATTTTCTGGGTTATTTGGTTGGAAAGGAATTCAAGGGTTTTTTTTTTTTTGGATAGATTCCAGAGCATTGATTTTTTGTGGGATGGAGTTTCTCATTTGTCTTCTTAATGGGCTTCAGTCTCAGAGGTATTTTCTGGAGTAGGTTTTTTTTTTTTTTTTTTTTTTTTTTTTTTGGGTTAGGGAAAATTGGAGTTCAGTGTATGGGTGTAAGTTTTATTTTATTTTTTCTTATTTTATTGATTTTTATTTATGGAAGGACATCTTGTACAATTTTCTCTTTCTTTAATAAAAAAAAAGTACCAATAAACTATTAACCTATTCTGTACTGACATTGCTCTATTGTTGCAGAAAATTTATTGTGAAATTCCACCATCTCAGTTGTTATTAGATTATTGTTAGGGTCGTTTAAAGATCTCACTTGATGTATTTATTGTTTCTTGCAGAATAGACAAATTAAAAAAAAAAAAAGAAAAAAAAAGGAACCTTGTTTGTAACCTGTTATATATAATGAACTCCATTCTTTATTAGTTTAAACGATGTTCCCTGTAAGATTCTCTTCTTCTGAAACAAAGCAAGAAAAGAGCTTTATTCATGTGCCACAGAAAACAAAAACAAAAAAAAAAAGGAGAGGAAAAAAATCATTTTATAATGTTCTTGATATGATTAGTTATGTATTTTTGTTGTGAACTCTTGATTTGAAATGTTCTGTTATTTTGATCTTGCTTTTTAACTTATTGCAGACTGCAGCTATTGTAATGAACTCTAATTATTATTATTATTATTATCTGCGTTTTGTCTAGATCGTATCAAATACAACCATTTCAAGACCAGATCCTATAAGTAGAAACCCTGCAGTTTCTGAAGAATCTGGTGGCTTAAGTGGAAAACTTCTCCTTAATTTGCTTTTCAATATCTCGAGGGAGATGTTTATCTTGATGAGGGTACGTTATCCATTCTTGTACTTTGGTGTGCTTGTTATTCATCAACTTGTGTTAGTTGATGATGTCGAAAATAGGTAAGAGGTCGGTTTGTATGTGTTGGAGACTTGGCTGGATTGAACTCCGACGAATGAACACCGGTGTGGTGTTCTCCCTACAAAGCTCCGACGAACAAGTTAGTTCTCAGAGTAAATGCAAAGAGAGAGTGTAATAAATGGGGTGTTTTATTACTTACCTCATGTGGGACGTGACCTCCCCTTTTATAAGGTGATCAAGGGGGCCAGCACTCGAGTGTAATGTTCCATCTTTAGGGTCGCATAAGGGTAAGGTCGGAAATGTATTAATGACCCTGCATAACCGTTTATTGATCATGATGGCCTGTCGATATTCGATGTCAGAGGGTGGCGTGAAATGCCTGCAGGTTGTCGGAATTAGTTAGTGATGATTCCTTTAGTACAGCTGGTTCGGAACCTTCTTTAAAGGGCGGTTTAACAAAGTCGGGTGATGTATAAGTTCGGCTGATCGGGCCTCCTCATGACAAGTGTTGGCTTTTGGTAATTAGGTCATGCTTCACCATGCTTGGGTCGGTTGTCAGAGCCGTCTCGTAATCATTTCAAACAGAGAGGTGGTTTCTAGCTGTCTTTATTGAGTGATGTAGACTGATCGGGTGGTACCCAACAGGTCGGTATAGAATAGAGCAGATCGGGTATCACCCACAGGATCGGAAAAATCATGCCCTGACCCGACACGTGTCGAGTTATGAATAAATGCGGATTTTACCCTCTTCATTAGTCTAGACAGAGCCACAAACTATTTGTGGTTAAATCACCTACATGTGTAGTTAAATAAATTGCAATACCTATCATCTTCCAATAGTCACAACTTATTTCTATCCATTTTGGGTGACTTTTTAATCATTCTGAGAAGGCCTCTTTTTATTTAAAGAGGCTATTTCAACTATTTGTCAAAATTTTGTTTCAATTACCTTTCAGTCGACATGGTTGATCTCTGTTCGGTACTTCTTGATTTTAATTCTTTTCTGATATATGGAAATCTTTTGAATGTTTGGACAACATTCGCCAAACATTTGATAAAATAAAATAAAAAAATTCACTTATTGGAATTATCAATGGAGCTGACCATGCACGATACATTTCCCTGGTGTTTTGTATTGTCTTGGAATTTTTATTTATTTTTATTTTTAATATCAGCTACATATGCAGGAGATCCTTTAGTGTAAAACTTCCAGTGTTCACTGTTCATTATTCTTCTCATATAGGGATTTTTTTTTTATTTAAATAATTGGTCCTATTATTGTTTTGGATAAGGGTTGTTTTCAAAAGACTATTTTAAAAAAGGAGTTTTACAAAATAAAGTCTCTCTAGAATAAAGTTTTAAGTGAGTTGGATTGTTGAAAGATAAACCTTTAGATACGGATTTGCATGAATGTAGTTCCCTACAATAGGATGAGTCCTATGTTAGATTAGTGACTTTGAAGCTTACTAGGAAACTAGTAATATACGTTGGCACTAATAGAACTTAAGTCTGCCTAAGTATTTTAAGTTTTTAGGATTTTGTTTGATTTTCTTTTTATTCTTTGTTTTAGTTTGTAGGAGTTATGTTTATAAAGATTTTAATTAACCCAAGTAAAATATGAGACCTTTAATTAGGGTGAAGCGGATGTCTACAAGATTATTTCTTGGAACCTTCCCACGTCATAACCTAGTCCCGAATCCATCTCTGATTGTTGATCTTATCTTTCCAAAAATATGGAGTTGTATTATTTTGATTAAAATAAAACATATTTTTATAGTTTCCTTATTCCTTAAAAATAAGGTGGTGACTCATTTTCTTTTCAAAAACTCAATTTCCCTAATATGAATCATATCGAATTCCCAATGGTTCGCAATTACAATTTGGCTGGCTAGTGAAAATAGCTAGTCAGATTTGAAGATGCTCTTACGTACCTTATAAGAACAATCTTACTACTTGGACTTTATAGGACATGGCTTGAAGAATTTTGAGATTCTTTTGGATAATTTTTTAAAAAATAAAAAATAAAAAATTTAAATGGCTTAAAATATTAAACCACAACGATTTTTAGGAGAATTGGTTTTTTTAATTGAATCCATGAATATTGTACCGGACTCCCAATCTTCAACTTATGCATGCCACGTGTAACAAAAAGGCTTTGAAAGTAGGTGTCTGAATGGATCATGATAAGAGGAAGAGTCATTATAATTACCCTACCGATTTCTTTATGATTGCAAAGTGTTAAATCAATTACCGAAGGAAAATCCCAAGCTATTTCGTGCAAGTGCCATATATATATCAATTGGGTCTAATATTACAAATGCCAAGTCAAACAAATTTTTTTAATCAAAATTAATAATATTAGGACTAGTTTCACTAGTTGTTACTCTAATTCCCCCTCTCTTTTTTACCTAAATATACCCCGGGGTTGGGGAGTACTAGTATTCTAGTAGGTTATATATATATAGTGAAATAATCTAATCAGCTAATGCTAATAAAGAGTAATGATCTAATCGGTAAATGCTGATTTAGATATAAGTCAGCTAAGCATTTATGGATATTGGATCATCTCATCACTTAAAAAAAAAATCTCCATTCATGAGATGATCAAACAGTCATAAATCTTAGTTGACTTAAATCTAAGTCAACATTAGCTAATAAGATCATTTCACTATATGTCCTCTATCTACAAATTATATTAGAGGAAATAAACATGAGAGGATTTTTGTATGATAGTCGAAGAGTTAATTTCATGGTGTTGACGAGACATGAGCCGCAATGTTTTCAAAGCCACCAGGAAGTATCCTCACTACTGCAGGTTGCTCTGCAAATAATATTTAATTATACAAAATTAACCCATGTTATGTAAATGCATAAATTAAGCCTTTGCTTGCATATCTTTCAAAAATAGAATAAGAGAAAAGAAAGGAAAATGATTAAAATTGTTAAAGAATTAAAGAAAATAATTTACAAGGAATTTCAAGTATTTTTCTTTTCTTTCTTTTCTCTCGAGCTTTCTGAGATTCAAATAGATCTTAAAGTATAAGGCTATCGGCCTATTATGAATGTGAATATGAATTGAATGGCTGTTTTAAAACTCATGCATGCTCCCATTTATAAAGATGAAGGAACAATATTGATATAAATGCTTAGTTAGTCGACTCAAGTGACAGTCCAGTACAACAGTAGAATGCATCATAGGCCTGCTTTTGGTCATTGTACTTGGAGAGTATTCATGATGTAACCAACAGTAAGTTGAATTTGAGTTGGCTAGATTTAAGCCTCATTTGGAATAGTTTTGCTTAAAATAATTTTGGGTTAGTTGTACTTTTATACCCTATATTTTGTAGTGTTTTTTTAATGTAGTCCCAATAATATTGTAAATTTTTTTTTTGCAATTTCATACCCATGCAATTTAAAATTTTTCAATGAAGGACAAATTGGAGATAAGGAATAAGTAATTAAGTGGATATAAAATTGACATGGATTAAGCGGTAGCTATGTGGATCCTAGCTGGCAAATGAGTTGGAGATAAAGATTCCATTCGGATGAATAAATATGCCATTCGAATGGGTAACTGGTTGAATGAGCGGAGCATTTTTTTTTCATCTCCAGCCTGTTTGCTAGTTAGGATCCATATGGGTACTGCCTAATTCACGTTAGCTTTCAGTCCACTTACTTAACGATCGTCTCCAATTTTTCCTTCATTGAAAAATTTTAAATTGTATGGATATGAAATTGAGAAGAAAAAAGTATAAAGACCATATTGAAAAACATCCCAAAATACGGGTACAAAAGTGCAATTAAACCAATCATATTTAGAGCTCAAAATTCTATTTGGTCCAAAGAGATGAGTGATAATCATTTCTAAACAACTTAAAGAGTAAATGTTTGGTAGACAAACTGCCAAAGTTACACCCCTATCTTTTGTCACAATCACTTTAGTATAAAAAATTTAATATGTTGACATTTGATTGGTTTGAATATAATTTTAAAGAGATATGAGAAGAGATGGTTCTTCAAAATAGATTTTAGGTAAAAAAAAAAAAATACAAATGGGGTCATAATTTAGCTAATCCGATTGATTAATCTAAGAGTCGATTGAGTTAATATAGAAATACAAAGGAGGTAGAAATCATACTCAACAGAGCATTAATCTGGTCAACTGTGAGCAACGCTGCAAACCCATTAACAGTTCTTGTGTATTCATAAATGATGGCTTTCTTTGCTGCTGTTTCACTGCATATACCCATTAAAAACCCATATCAGCTCTGTCACTTATTCCATTTGGTTGCCTGGAAAATGGAGAAAAGAAACAGAAAAAGAAATTTGGACTTGTACATTTCCTGTTTGCCAAATAGCTCTTTTGGTTCCTCAGGAAACAGAGAACTCAACTAAGGATCTGTTTGCATTAGCTTTCCTTTAATCACTTTTGGAGCTTAAAATTTGGCTTGATCTAAGAGGATGGATGATAATCACTTTTAAAGAACTTGAGGAATGATAGGATGCATAGAAAGATTTTCATACTAATAGTGATTGTGGCAAAAGTTAAGAGGCCCCAACTTTTATCACAATCACTTTTAGTATGAAAATTTTGATATGTGAAGACATGGTTTGAACATAATTTTAAAGAAATATGTGAAGAAATAGTTATCCAAAATTGATTCTAGCAAAAGTTAACGCAAACGGGCCCTAAGTGCTATTATACTTGAGCATATATTCCATTTTCTCTTAAACCAAACAGATGGATAAAAAATTTGGTTTTTTTATTTTTTTGGATTAAAAAAAAAAAAAAAGAAGAAGAAGAAGAAATTTTAATGCTTGAATCTATGAACAAACATATGATAGATTGGATAAATTAATATACATGCTTAAATGGATGGAAGAATATATAGGTTTCACCTTCCAAGAACTGAGGCAAGTGTCTGGATGTGGCTGGCTGCTGATTCCTTGGACTTGGCCATGTACACGATTTGAACAGTGGTTTCTCTCTCTTCACTCTGGAAAATGAATTAGAAAATACTCAATCAATCATGGTTGAAAATTGAAAAGGAAAGGGATGAAACATTGTTTGCATGCAGCCTGGCTACTCTGTGATATCAATCTACTATAGCTATGTATGTATAAACGGTTTGTCAAAGGCATGCATGAAGTAAAAAATTGAAATGTGTATATATTATGAGTCTGGATTCTCTATTCGGATTTTTTTTTTAATTGAATTTTGTTTGGATACTAATTAGATCATGACACATCATCCAAATATATCGTTCATCTTCCACTTAAATGATGTATCAAGATCATATTTTAAATATCCAAGCAAACCCAAATTGATCGAGATGTGTATTGTGAGTCTGGATTTTCTGTTTGGATTTATTTTAATACATGACGCATCATCCAAATATATCGTTCATCTTCCACTTTAAATGATGTGTCATAATCATATTTTAGATATCCAAACGAACCTAAATACAGAAAAACCCAAATAGAGAATCGAGACTCGTATTCTGTAGACTGCAGTGACAAAAACCCTAAGAGTAATTAAAGAGTCCCTACCCAGTGTGGAAGGGACTTGAGGTAAAAAAAAGACAGAA
This sequence comes from Hamamelis virginiana, assembly GCA_017140935.1. Classification (NCBI taxonomy): domain Eukaryota; kingdom Viridiplantae; phylum Streptophyta; class Magnoliopsida; order Saxifragales; family Hamamelidaceae; genus Hamamelis; species Hamamelis virginiana. The sequence goes on from JAESVK010000960.1 coordinate 570,820, forward strand.
CCAATATGTTTAATGCCACATTAAGGTCTAAGGGAGAAGAGTACTAAAAGTTTTATTAAAATTATTGAATATGTACCTTGCAGTACTCAACTGCTAAAAATGAGACAACCAATAGGAGGATGGTGGAATATTGACATAGAGGAGCCATGTGTGCGTGCTCTCATGCATGAGAGAGAGAGAGAGAGAGAGAGAGAGAGATGTTTACTCATATGTAAGACTAGAGCATATAGAAATAGGTGTATATATAGAGAATTTTTGTAACTATATATGGTATAGAAGTGGGTGTTGTCAACATTTCTGCATGCATTCGTCATCATGGAGATGGGTATTATTAGAATTAAGGACCCACTTAGTGAATGACACGCAGCTGTTCCCCACATTGCATGCACGGTTAGGTCACGAGGTAGCACGCCAATAATTTGTGGTTGTCTACCTCACCACCATTAATCAAAATGTGCGGTGACTCGGACCATTATGCACGTATAATTGGGCAAGTCAAAATCTAATCCATGCTATCACCAAGTTGGAATTGCGCGCATTATAAATGGACCTGTTGGCCGTTCCGTTTCAAATCCCTAACTTAATTTGTCCTACGTTCATTTCTCTAAATGAAACTTATGCATTTTGAATCACTTTGATCAATAGAATTGATCTTGTCATCATATGCTTACATAAGTTTATGTAAGCATGAAGTTAGTAGATAATTGTGAGATACGTGTTTCGAAAAACCGACCGTTAGATTAAATATTATTCTTGAATGTCATATATGCCAAAAATCACACTAATCCAACTGTTGGTTTCTTAGAAATATCACTGAGAAAAATATGATGATAGTTTTTAGTGATTACAGTTTTTTCGTTCTATATTTTGAGATGTTTACATTGGATTACCGTAATTTTTGGCATGCATTGTGTACACAAATTTCGTATTTTTAAATGAACACCGAAAATAGAGTAGACAAATATTGATTTTATTAATATTTTAAAAGTGTGGAGTACAGTCTTTGTTCGCCTTTTACAAAAGATGAAATCCTCAAATTCTTCTTTTAGTACATAGATTTCTTGATTCAAGGGTGATGATCACTTGTTCTTGAATCTGACAAGTTTAAAGACTTGTTCAACTTGATCTTCAATTTGAAGGTGTTGATATGCTACCCCCAGTCACCAACCTCTGTAGTATAGGTCGGTCTCTAATCACTGATGGCGACGTCAAAAGGCAAGCACCACCATTGACCCCAGAGCTAGGGGACCTCAAGTGTCCACTCCGGCACCATTCCCTCATTGAGTGCACCATTCCCTCGTAGTGAGCTTTTGTGTTGATTATTTTGTGGCCCTTGAACCTGGATCGTTTTTTACTAGGCTTATTTATTTTATAAATTCTTCTTGATCATGGGTATGTTTAAAAATGTATTAGGGATGTGGAAAATTATTTCATTATAGTTGAATTTGATATTTATTAATCTTCTTGTTTACCTTTGTGTATCTAAGATATCATGCATTTCATCAAAACTTTACTTTCGTTACCATCAAGAGCTTAATCTTAAAACGCTATTGGCTTTGGGATTGGGAATGGTGTTTGGGTTTTTATGATGAACAGGTTCTTTATTTTGGTCATGATTTGATGTGGGTTCGTTGTAATTTATTTATTTTTAAATACAACTAATTGGTTTTTATTATTTTTGTAGGATAACAACTGACGATCAATTAGGCAGTTTGTGATCGATGGATGACAGATGCATGGATCTCACTTTTTAAGCAAAGGACATGACAATTTTTTGATACTTTTGTTAAATATAGCTAATTAGACACTGTACTTTGTATTTAGAATTCTTTTTGGATATCAAGGTATTTTATAAATGGGATGTTTTTGAATTTTGTAATTTCTTTTATTTTTTTGATATAAAATTGTTTTGGGATTTACCTTTTGAATAGTTTATATCAAGAAATAGGTATTGTAAAACAGGAAAAAGAAAATGATATAGGAAAAAAATAGTATATTGAAATAATTTTTATAAAATGTTGATACATCTTATTCCATGAAAAAAGTTGTTGCAATAACATACTTTTAGCTTTATAAGTATTACTCCAACTTAATTACAACGATAGTTGCAAGAAATTTTCTCCCATTTT
>JAESVK010000960.1:573348-599717 GCA_017140935.1 Hamamelis virginiana
TTAGGGTTAAAAGCATTGAATGGCTAGGATTAATCTCTTTAAAAAATGATCCTAAGGCCTAGGATGAGTCTTTCTAGGGTTTGAAAGCTGAAACCCTTCGCTTTTAAGCCAAAAAATCAAATCAAATCGGCCAAAATAAGTCAAGGTTTCAAAAATGGCAAAATAGGCTCGAGCCATGCTGATGGCCGTCCTAGGCATGGACGGTTGGCCGTCCTAGCTGGACGGTTGGCCGTCCTAGCTAGGACGGTCACCATGCTGATTTTCCAAAAAAAAGTTCCATAATTCTAGGGTTTTTCGAATTTTGGCCATATTTTGGTCAAATTTGATCCAAATCCGATGGTTCAGGGCTCAAAACGACCGTGCTTTGATCCTCCACATTTTTAAAATGTTTTTGGGTTAAAATCAATTGACCATGGTCAAGGATTTTAGCAAAAAGCTAGCCAATCGACCCGGTTGTGCCAAAATTGGTCAAATGACCATTCTCTGTTTTGTAAAATTGATCAATTAGGCTTGCACCACTTCTAAAAACATGGTTTCAACATGAAATTGGCACTTAACAACATGTTTTGAAAACCTTTTGTTTTGGTGAAAACGACCAATTCACGGTCAATTTGATCGAAACCCTAATTCGGCTCATCCTTACCCGTGGGATCGATTTTGGGAGAATCCATCCCAACCATTCAAAGGCTCAATTGACATACCAAATTCACTCCCCACATCCACATAAACCTCATGAAACAATCCGTTTCGAATTCGGAGGTCATTCGGAAATTATACGAGAAAAAGGACGAAAATGCCCTTCAAGTCGCAAAAACCCTAATTACCTATCGAGCTCTCATCAAAATGCCATGAAAATTTACAGGGATGTTCTAAAACACCTCAAAAGTCAAATGCAATACAAATGGGTTGATTCCAATCCAAATGTACACATGAAATAATAAATTGTTCTTTTCCTCAGAAAAGGGCAATTTGGTCAATTTGGTCTTTACAAGACCAATTCCTCACCCAATGATCAGCTATTCTAGTTGATCATTTGCATGGACATATGGTAGAAATAAATGGTAAAAATGGGGTGTCCACAACACGCGATGCGTGTGCAACGCGGTGCCATTTAAAATTAAAAAAATTTCAAGTTAATTAATTTATTTAAAAGTGTGTGCATCATAATCTTAAAACTATCTGCTTATATCCATGTTCATTTAATGTAATTCATTAGGACCTCATATTTCTATTCACCATATTCCAAGACCCACTAATATGTTGTCTATGATAAGATATGATAATCTTCTTAAAATCTGTTTTTTTCTATTTTCTTTTTTATTTTTTAGTGAAAATTACATTATATTAAAAAAAATAGCAACTTTAAATACAGTGAGTATGATCCTAATTGTAAATATTAAAATTGATTAAGTTAAAAATAACAAAGGGAAATTATATAAAATCATCATATAGTACAATTGAAAATTTTTATGAAAATCAAATATTTAAATTTTATTTATGTTATTTTCGGATTTTTGTAGTTTATGCTTTTATTTTATGTTTGTAGCTTTTCATAGGATTGAAATAATCAAATTTGAATCCCTATTGGATACTATAATTATATAGTGGATTCTAGTATATGTGATTGCAGGAAAAAAAAATATATAGAAGAGAATTATATTATAAATTAAATCAATTTTAGAGATTTCATAATTTACATACTCTCCTAATTTTTAGGAATTCAATCCCTTCTCCAGCATTTTTAATTGTCTTTTAATCAGAAAACATTAGAAAGCCATTAGAAATATATAAAAGGAAAATGAAAGAAGATATATAGATATAATTTGTAGAAGATGAGTTTAATTTATACTCTAGTATTTGAAGTCCTAAAAGTTAGGAGTATAGGTAGTTTTTGATAATTCAATTATTTTTTGTTGAGGATATGTTCATATCTATATTTCTTATCTTTATATATTTATTATTTTCGTTAAAGTTATATTTATTATGATAAAAAAAAATTTAAAAAAGAGCCACCAAATATTGGAACAGGTTTGTTTTTTTTTTTTTTTTGGTACTAATCTTGATTCACGTTTCTTCAAAATTAAAAAGTCAAAAAAAATAAAATAAGAAAACCACCATTTCTTGATATACGTTTATCCAAAATATTAAAAAAATTAAGAAAAATAAAAAACTACAAATCTTGCAATACATTTTTTCTACTGTACCTTTCTTAATCTTAGTTGGGATGTTATGGACCTAAAAAAGTTAAAAATTGTGTGTGATATAATTAACTGATTAATTGTGAATATGTAGTTGCAATTAGTTATTTTGAGAGAATCTGTTTGGATCATACATTAAAAAAAAATAATAATAAAAAATAAAATAACTATAGTTCTCTAGATAGTGACCCAGATGCTAAATCACTAAGATTGAAAGGTTGTAGAACCAATACTCAGTTTATATTAGTTATACTAACTTGTATTAAATAACTAAACAGTATCTAAATAATTACACCAGTAAAAAGAAATTAGTTACCAAGAACCATGTTCAGAAACTCACCTATTTTGACTTGCTTGGACCCATCAACAATATACCCATCTACACCACAAACAATATCCCTTTAGAAATACTGGTAAGAGAAAGAGTCAGAATATAAAGTTTAAGAAATAAAAAATAAGGTGAGATTCCACAAAATTGAGAAAATGGTGAGCAACCTTGCCAGCATGGTTGATATGTAAAGCTTCTCAAGTTTTTGGTGCTGGTGAAGCAGTCTCTTGCTAGAGCTCTAAATCAGTATGCATATTAATTTATCTTCTAGGGCCGACGAAGAAGGAGGAAAAATTGAATTTTCCATTCTATAAGTGTATAATATCCCCCCCGAAACCAAAAAAAAAAAAAAAAAAAGGGAATTACATTATGATTTAATAAATATAAATTATGATTATATGTTACAGTAATATAAAGCCAAAGCCGGAGTTGGTGTCCTCAACTTTTTATACACAAAATGCCCTTTTACATAAAATTGTATTGAACATTCAATTAGAGATTATATATATCACTTTACAAAATCCCATATCTCCTTAGAGTTGGTGTCCTCAACATTTTATACCCAAAATGCTCTTTACATAAAATTATATTGAATATTGAATGAGAGATTGTATATGTCACTTTACAAAATCCCATATCTCTTTAGTTTTCAAAAACAACAGTTACCGCTCCAACAACGCCCCTATCTCTCTAAATTTAAGGAATTTCAAAGTCACACAATTTTCTCTTCCTCACCATCAGTTACTTCCTTCTTCATCTCTACTATCCAAATGTTTCTCAACATTTACTCTCTATTTAAAAAAAAAAAAAAAAAAAAAACAAAAAAAAAAAATTTTCAAAGGATTCTTAACAGCAATGATATTTTTATTAAAATATGCCTTCATTGTTCTTTCTTTTGTATCTTAAAATCTGTTATTTGTGTTTTACTCTACTTTTTCTTTTTCCCTCAGTCTCTACATGTGTGTATATTTGCTATAGAGTTTACCAAAAATTATTGTATAGAACAAATGTGTATATGTGTGTGTGTGTGTGTATGCACACTCAAGAATGTCACTCAATATGATCTCTTTCTCCAAAAGTCAAAGCATTTTCATTTTACTCTTACCCTTAAAAACATTTTATAATTTTACAAAAATCATATTTAATTCTTTTATATTTTATATTTTATATGTTCATATCTATATTTCTTATCTTTATATATTTTTTATTTTCATTAAAGTTATATTTATATTATGATAAAAAAAAAATTAAAAAGAGCCACCAAATATCGGTACAGGTTTGTTTTTTTTTTTTTGGTACTAATCTTGATTCACCTTTCTTCAAAATTAAAATGTCAAAAAAATAAAATAAAAAAACCACCATTTCTTGATATACGTTTCTCCAAAATTTTTATTAAAAAAAATTAAGAAAAATAAAAAATAACAATCTTGCAATACATTTTTTATACTGTACCTTTCTTAATCTTAGTTGGGATGTTATGGAACATGAAAAAAAAAAAAAACAAAAGGAATTACATTATGATTTAATAAATATAAATTATGATTATATGTTACAGTAGATTAGTATAGAATACATTATCTAGTAGGTATCTGATTTCATCGTATCATAAAGAAAGAAATAAGGAATTACATTATGATTTCATAAATATAAATTACGGTAATAGGTTATATGTTATAGAGATAGATTATTACAAACCCAAATTCCATTTCCAAAGCGAAAGAGATGTTGGATTCGTGAAAGGAATGTATGATCGAGTGGTTGAACCTGCCATTAGAGAACATAAAGTAGACTACATACAATCATATATGATCAAATAAAACCTCAAAAGATTAAATGAAGCTTAGATTTTTGTACTCACAAATTCTATGTAATGGAGTTGTCCGAATTTTTCAAATTTTCATTGACCACATGAAGATCAATTTGAGATATGTGTAGACATTAATATGGAATGAGAGATGAATGTTTCAAGAATTGTTGTTGAAGAAGTTTGAAAGATAAATTAAAATGTTGTAGATAACTACTGAATATTGGTAACTGCCCACTCTGCGTGAGGTTTTGAATTTAATAGAAATAGGGATAACTTCTCAAGACCCACGTGAGTTTTTGAATTCCATAGAAATAGGGATAGGTGGTTACCAATAAAAGGTCATCTATACCCTAATAGTTATGTTGGCAATAAATGATAGTTAGTTTATTATAGAGGACAATTTGGGAAACAAAATTTGACGACACTTGGGATAACTTCTCAAGACCCACGTGAGTTTTTGAATTCCTTAGAAATAGGGATAGGTGGTTACCAATAAAAGGTCATCTACGCCCTAATAGTCATGTGTTTTTTATATTTTTTGTAAGGGCATTTTTTGGAAAAATAAAGTGACCATGCCAAGGCCTCCTTCTGGCTTTATAGATAGTATAGATTACTCCAACTTAATTTCAACAATAGTTGCCATAAATTTTCCCCCATTTTAGTGCAATGATTTTTATTTCACATGTTTAATACCTCGATACTAATGTTGCCATATAAAATTAATTGCAAGGACTAGGGGTGTAAACGGTTCGATTTGGCCGGTTTGGAAGCATAAAATGAGCCAACCCAAATCTAACGGTCCACTAAAATTCCAATCCAAATCAACCCTTTGCAAAAACCAACCCAAGCCAATCCAAACCGTACGGTTTAAGCGGTTTGAACGATTTTCTAATCTAAAAAATAAAATAAAATTGGACTAATTTTTGGGATTTTAACTTGGCGAAAAATATCAATTATGGTTTTCTAGGTTATCAAATAGTTTTGTGATACACTTCTTATAGCAATCAAGAACTATATTAGCATGTTCAATCAAGATAACTCTATGAAATGAGTGGAAAGATAATTAAATTTTTGTATCTAATGACATTATTCTCATTTAGGAAACAACTCTGGGGGCAGTTTTAATAAATAAGAATAATCTTGTTTGCCATAGATATGTGCAGCTAGTGAATTCAAATTCAAAACATCAAGCAAAGCCTACTGTACACAATCTGGATCCTCTGCTTGGGAATAAATTACTTGGGTTCACTTGGATTGCAACAAGATGGCGCCACAACATTCAAGAATGCATCCAATGGCTGAAGTTTTGCAACGCAGCAAAACAACCCTCACTCTTGCGTTTTAATGGCTAACGACCATAATGCCGTTCGCTTATTCTCTTCTCGGTCAACCATTTTTCTTTCTATTCACATTCATCTCTCCACACCCCCATCTTCAATCCCCTCTTTTCTCTACCTTTATCTACATTCCCCATCATCTCTCTCTTCTCATCGTTTATAGATCCCCTAACAAAAAAAGTACCTTTTTTTTTCCAAAAAACAAAGAACAGAAAGAAAAAATCACAATGGTTTAATTCCTTCATTAAATCACCATCTGTGATGATAGGAAATCAACAACTATTTCAGGACAGAGGTGCATATAGAAGAAAGAGAGATTGAAAGGTGAATGAATGGAAAAGAAAGGGAAAGAGGGAGGAGGAATTTCTCTTTCTAGATTTTTAGTTTAACGGAAGCTTTGGGTGCAGATCTATAGATATAGAGAGAAAATGAGGAAGAGAGAGAGGGTGCAAGAGGAAGCAAAGTTTGAGGATCCAATTGTCATTGCCATAAGCATCATAAGGACTGTCGTATTGATCAAATAGTCAATGCCAAGTAACCCTCACTCAACAACCCTAAATAAATCCCAACTTTTCCCTTCTTCCTCAAAGCTGAAAGGAACACATTAAAGTACCCACCATAAACCTTTTTCACATACTCAAAATCCCTTGCTACTAATAAAATAAAATAGCATACCATATATATATATATATATAAGTGTTCTAGTAAGGGGTACCTGACTTTAACTAAAGTCAGCTAAAAACACAAGCCCTTGGATTCCCATTCACTTGATGATTCATCTCAAGATTCCAATCCAAGGGCTTGTGTTCTTTGCTAGCTTTAGATAAAGTCAGGTACCCCTGACTAGAACATTTTTATATATGTATATACATGTATATATATACATACATATATATGTATATATATACACACATAAGAAAAATAGAGATTGAAATGTGAATGGATGGAAAAATAAAGGGAAAGATGCAGGAGGACTTTCACTCTCTAGACTTTTAGTTTAATCGAGTCTTTGAATGCAGATCTATAAATATAGAGAGAGAATGAAAAAGGGTGAGGAGGCATGTTCTTTTGAGAAAATCTAACCTTTTGCCGGTGCAAATGGCGTTAATGGCCGTGTGGGTTTGAAACGCATCTTTCCATTGCCATTTTAAGGCCTTCTTCTATCCCAACCATTGGATGCAAGATTCGTTCATGTGTCAAAATCATGTTAGTACCCAAGTGAATACTAGCAATATTTTCCCAAGCAGAGGATCCCGATTCCTACTATATGGTTGTAAATGATCCGGTTTGGCCGGCTTGGAAGAATAAAATGAGCCAACCCAATTTTAATGACCCACTAAAATTCCAACCCATTGTAAAAGTCAAGCTAGGCCAAACCATGAAAACAACCTGGTTTGGGTTAGTATGGCGATTTGGCCGATTTTTTTTTTTTCGATCCCAGCAAGGACTTATGCATTATCATTAAATTATTGCAACAATTCTTGTTGTTATGTAAACTTATTGCCTCGGATATTTTTGCAACACCTTGCAAGCACTTGGGATTTATGGCAACGATTTCTTTCATTGCAATAAGATTATTTTCTTATAGTGATTATGTTTGTGTATTTTAATAAAAAAACATACTTACCTTCTTACTTTCTTGTCTCACAATTCTTAGAAAAAGAGAACATAAAGTGACTTATTAGCTCTCTCCTTTACTCATACTTAATGAAGACTTAGAGGAGTTGGCCCCTCACGTGCGCAAGAAGGAAAATAGGTGGAGGAGACGATCTAGAACCTGTAACTCTCCTATTTGAACTGCTTATATATACAGTTTTGGTCAAACTTGTATACATTATGTAACAGTCCATAATTCATTTTTTTAATTTATTCTTTTACTGTTACAGATTCAAATTCAATTAGAATTGATTCACAGAAATCACATGTTGATTTAGACTTTGTAACCTTCATCAATTTTGTAAATATTGAATTCATATTTGAATTTGATTTTGAATTTTTTCATAACCTTCATTCTCATTCATGTCAAAATATTAAATATTTTCAGCATATATTACAAAAATTTCACCTATAAATAGAGGCCTATCTCTAGCCATTTTCACTCACTCAATCACATGTTATGTCCTTTATTCTCTCTACATTCTCTACAATTTTCCTTTGAGTTTTTTTTTTTTTTTTTTTTTTTTAAGTTTTTTTCATTTGGGCAAAGAAAGGTGTTGCTTTGTAACTTCTCTAAGTTGTGCAACCTTAGAGGAGGTAACAATTAGTGGCTGGAATATTGTATCCCGGAGGCGATGTATTATATACTATTTTATCAAAATTTTTCTGTAGTGGCACAAATCGTCTTAAAGAGAGCAACCTAGTTCGCGACTTGTAACACCCCACACAAGGTAACCCCTATGCCGAAGTGATACAGTAACATAAAACACCAAATGCTTATCTTTAAATAATTCTATTTTAAAATTAATATATTTAAAATAGTTTTACAAAATACGCAAGTGCGGAAGTTCAACATAATTATAACATATCAAAAAAATAAAGATAGCGCTGAGTACTAATTTGTATCATGAGTACAGTCTCGTAATGTACCCAAAAATATATATATTATATTACAAACCCAAAATGAGTGTTCACATATAAGAAAGATCAACACTGTCATGATTGTCTTTAGAATATCCCAAATTCCAGAAATCTCCATCTAGTTTACTGAGTTGCTTGTCCCGGGGGGAGGGAAGGAAAAGGGTGAGCAAAACCACTATTGCTCAGTAAGATTCGTAAACCTCAAATGCTACATGACGCTTTTGAAAGAAACTTCAGGAATCTCAAATTTTGCAGCAAGTTCCAACATCAATCAAACATCACTTATTAAGGTCATCAATATGTAATTTATATATTTCAAAAAACCAACACCTCATAGTAAGATCATCATATCTGTAATTTATTTTCATATTATAGAATATATCCATCACTTTTTCACAATAATTTATTTCATACATCATGCATGCTTTATGCATGTGACAGATATACGATGCAATGCTCATGCAGTCATACCTGCCATTTACTCTGTTCTGCCTCTCCTGCAAAACATATAACGTTCACATGGATGGCTACCTCATTTTAGGGTATCACAATCATCCATCACAAATTATCTCACATAACATGCATGCTTTATGCATATGACAGATATACAATGCAATGCCCATGCAGTCATACCTGCCATTTCCTTAGTTCTGTCTTTCCTGCAAAACAGAAACATTCACACGGATGGCTACCTCATTTTAGGGTATCACAACCATCCCGGATGGCTACCCCACTGGGTACACAACCATCCTACCACAACAGCATACATTCGCCCTCGGTGCTAAGGTATGTATATCACCAAGTCCCCACCTTTTTAGGACCTACCGCGATTGTCACTCATTAACAAGATGATTTACTTGCCGTTATTTAGGCAAGGGAGATATATTAGTGCACTAACTGTTTCTAGGATCTTTTGTCCATCGATGGTACCTCAACTCCTCGTTTTTACAGTTCATAATCACAGTTCATAATATGCATGCCAGTTATATCAATACTATGCATATAAATCATCATGCCCACTCACTGGAGCCATCACCTCATTTCCACAGTTCATAATATGCATGCCAGTTATATCAATGCTATGCATATGTCACCACACGTAACTGTGCCACAGTAACACTCCGTACCTCTCTAAATAACAACATTCCCTTTACTTGCATGCGTAACATATACGCCCATACACATATGTCCACATGACAAGCGCCAGTTTAAATTTTTCTCGAGTTACGTGCCCCTAAAAAAATTTATGTTTGTTATTAAGAGATGTATGATGTGTACTTATAAACCGAGTCACTTTCACAAAACATCACAGCCCCATGCCATATGCCAATTTATTGCAATGATTATGGAAAATATCACATGCAAATATATTTTATGCATGATAATTAACATGCTCCATATACATATCATGTTATTCATAATAACAGCATGTTATGAGCTCTTCAAATATCACATGCATAAAATTTACATACTCCATGTATTCATGTTATTCACAATAAGCAGTAACATCATGTTATAAGTTTTGCCAGTATCTCATGCTTGAGTTTAAACGAATCAAGATAATCATCTCCAGAATAATAAAATATTATTCTTAATTATGTTAATGTATTCTCATATCAACAGTTCATGTATAATAATTCATGTATACATCTCATGCATATTGACTCAAGCATATGTCTCAATTTGAAGAATAAATCATGCATTTATCCAAGCATATAAGATCATAAATAAATAACTATCATAGCAAGAATTATGGTAGCAGTAGTAACTGTATTCAATTTCACAATTATTTTTAATATTTGTTTGCGTACAAAATTTGGATTTCGATCCTGTGGCCTATGGGTTATGGACCCGTCACTCTTCTGTTGCGTACTCTGACCCAAAACATATTCTAAATAATTCCAAGGATTAGTCCTAGGTCGAAGGAATAATTTCCTTTTAAAATTTCAATTCATTCGCTAATAAATTTTTCCCAAAAACCCTCATTTAGCTTCAAAAATTTGCAGAAAATTAATGGGGCATTCTCAGTCCTGTTTTAATTCACCAAAAACATTAAAATATGTGTAGAAACATTTATAAAGTAGTTTGGGGTGAAATTTGTTAGAAAACTATAGGGTTTAAGTCAAAATTTTGACCTTTGAAAATTACACGAAACTTTAAAAATTCCTTGGGAATTACCCAGTGATTAAAAACATCCCAAACCACCTCAAACATGTTTAAAATTGAAAAGTACACATTTTGAAAAAATTTTGGGGACACGTGGCTGCCACACGCGCCACCACGCTCGGGGGATGCTCCCTAGCACTATTCATCGTCTTCTCCAATTTTTCTCTATTTTTACAGATTTTCAAACCTTCAGTTCTCCCTCTACAAAACTCCAAATTTGATGAAACTAGTTTCTAAATTTCCCTAAAATCATCATCTACAACATATCCAAAATTTGGAATTTTTGGAATTAACCTCTATTTTCTGGGCATTTTTCTCTCATACGGCTTCGAAAATTCACCAAAAAATAATTTAATAATAGAAAAAATATGAGGCCACCATGATAATTCATGGTTGAACCTCTAGTATCCATGAAAAATAGATAGTCTTCAGTTATGTCATTTTGTACAAAAATGAAAATCACCCCTTGGTTCCACCATTAAAGCTTCATGGAAGCTTTCTCTATCTAGAAATTCTCACTCTACACATAAAATTGGAACTTGGGCTCACTAGGGTATCTTAATATGATTAAGAGAAGAAGGTTTAATGCCATATGGAGTTCCAATTCATCATGTATATCAAAATTGAATTTCACATGAAATTACATGAAATCATGATTTTTATGAACTTTGGGTGAGTTTTAGGAGCTTGTAATGGCTTCAAAAATTCCTCAATTTCATCCAAATCCATCATGGGGTATACAAGGTTTAAGAATCATACCTTACTTGTGATTTTTGTGAAGGTTTGCACTCTCCAAAATTGCTCAAAAGTAGCCCCTTCACAGTCCGAAAATCTGGAATTTTCTCCTCTCTCTTCCTTCTCTTTCTCTCTTTCTCTTCCTCTCTTCTTCTTCTGCAGACCCTCCTTACTTCCTCTCCAAGAATTTTTCTCTCTCTCCTGATTCTTGGTCATCAAGAATCTCTCTCTCTCTCTCTCTTCTTCTTGTTAATTTCTCATTGGCTGAAATAAAGTTATGCTTATCACTTGTATAAGCTGTTGTTAATCCCCTATTGGCTGGTGTAAAGGAATATTTATCACCTCGATCACCAAGCAAATTCTCTTTCTTTCTCTATAAGTATTGCCCAAGCAATACCTCTCTTTATCTCTCTACAGATTGGTTCCATGTAGACTTCTTCTCTCTCTCTTCTATCTCTTCCTGATGCTAAATCAATAGCAGCCTCTCCCCCTCTTCCACGTCTCTATGTTAGCAGATTTGAAGAACTTTGTCTCCAAGAAAAAGGGAAGGGAATTGTGTGCATCTTGGTGCACTATAAGGCACATACTCCCCCTTTTATTAATTGACACTTGGCATAATAACAATCATATAAAATAATGCTATTAAAATTTTGGGGTATCACATGACTCAACCCGCCTTACTGTTGGGATTAAACAATCCCTAAACCCCTTTGATCTTGGAAACTAAGAATAACAAAAAAACACACAACAAACAGAAAATAATCGTAAGAAAAAAAAGAAAAGAAAATAAAGACACATATTTACGAGGACTTAGGCAAATTGCCGAATCTCGTAGGCAAATTGCTGAAGGTTGTCTACATTCCCAACACTTACTTGACTATTCTGTTAATTATTTGAGGTAATATTGTTTATAATTTCTAACATATTATAATTATAATTGATTAAGTAAGCCTATGAAAATGACTATGACTATGCTTAAGCTCAAATTATCAGTACGAGCTATAATTGGCTAGAAACCACTTGCGCTTTCTAACAAAACAAATAAAAATAAAAAACCATATTAATCATGATGTTGATTAGGTCAATTTTCATAGTATCCTACCTTGGAACTTGTCTTGTTTTTATGTATGGTTTTTAGCATCTAAACATGCAGCTACATATGCCATTTGTCAAAGTCAAGGAATTAATTATTTAAAAGTTGACTACTCAAGTCAAGTTTGAGGAGTTAAACTTAAGGACATTGAACTTTTCGAATCTCTAAATCTCTAGAAGAGAGTTTGGTCAATTGCTTTGAAATTCATTTTAGGGAAAAACTAACAAAGGAAAGAGAAAACCAAGAAATACAAATGAGGACCCTTTGCCATATACTAATTATCAAATTAAACCCCTTATTATACCAAACAAGTTCTAGTTAGTAAAAACTTCAGGCAAATTTTAACGTAATTCTACTGATAATACAAAATCAATTTGTTAGTTTTATTACATCAAGTATTGGAAAATTTTTGATTTTTTTTGTTTATTGTCACAATTAAGAGCTCTCTTATGGGAGCTTCCTCCCTAGTATACACACACACACACACATAGAGAGAGAGAGAAGAAGAAGAAGATCAAAGAAGAAGAAGAAGTTCATTAATTATGTAACAAAACATGAAAATAAAAGGAGCCACAAAATTGGCTTTGGTTGCTATATGCATATCAACATCAGAGATATTAAAGGAAAACATATTAAAACCAACAAAATATCATATTGCATTATAAAAGTGTTTAAAATAGCCCATGACAGCTGTATATCCAACTTATTTCTTGTGAATCAGTATCCAACTATAAAATAAAGGAAGCCACTTTGCTTCATTTTCAAGTATATGAAAAAAGTGTTATCAAAGAATCAAAGATATATCAATCTTCTTGTGCTACAAATGAAATATAGTGGAGCTTTCCATAACCTTTTCCAAGATATACTTTTCTAAGTACCAAACAAAGCCTAAATATTAAACATGAAGCGAAATGCCTTCATAACTTTTACATTTCTTTTGTGGAAAGTACCTTCTAAGAATAGGTTGGATGAAAAATATAGGAAAATAAGGACAATAAAGAAGTTATAAATGTACTTTAATTATTTAAATAAGAACATTAGATTTACAACAGAATGAAGAAGAATTTTCTTTTACAACGAAGAAGGACATCATATTTATTTAAATGAGAATGTTAGAATTTCTTTTCGTTTTAAGCATGTCTTCAATGTTTATGTTCTAACTTCTAACAAGCTATGATATAATTCTAAACTTGGAAGGGACTAGGGAACCGAATCATTTTAGAGATATATGGCCATAATATTTCAATCATGAGTTTATCTTGTTACACGGTTTTGGGTAGAACTCAACCCTAAAAGCTAGCTTAAGAGGTGAGAGAGCCCTCATGCTTATATACTACTTATAATTTTTGTACCTAAGTGATGTGGGACTTCGCTTCACATAAAAACTATCTTTAAGAGAAAAGAACAGTCTCTTATTCAAAAGCAATATGATTACAAACCTAGAATTTGTAGACTAGCTAAAACAAATAAAAGGAAAGTCTAAAAACAGGAAACTAAGCAAATAAGGGAACAAATAAAATCAAATTAAGTCAACGTACTATATATGTACAGCTCACACCCCCCCCCAAACTCATGATGCGAGTGTGAGCTGTACATAATATTTGGTATTATTTTGTAGAGTTAACTTTCCATAATTTATTAGTTTCCATGTATTAAGAGTTTCTATGTTTTCTTAGGTTTCTATATTTTGTAGAGTTGACTATCCATAATTTTGTAATAGCTTCTCTATAAATTATAGGTTTGTAATCAGATTGTACACACTTTGAATAAGAGATTGTTCTTTTCTCTTAAAGATAGTTTTCATGGTATTAGAGCGCTAGGGCTATTGCTTCTTCCCTTTGTTGCTGCTGCTTTCTTTTCTCTCTCTTTGCTACACTGCTACAGTACCCCGCTACAGTACTTCTTCCCTTTGTTTGCTGCTGCCTTTTTCTTGTTGAACTGCTACAGTACCTGTTACAGTACCGCTACAATTTTTTTTTCCTTCCCTCTTCCTCTTCTCTTGGTTAAGCTTGATTTACATTATTTTTTGAATTTCTATTTCACTTGGTTAAGCATGGCCGACGAGAAAATTCAAACAATTAGCATCAGTTTGAATGGGAATAACTACTCCTATTGGGCTAAAGTTATGGAAAAATTTTCTTGGTCGTGGACGGTGGAGGTACATCAACAAGACTAGTCCAAAACCTATAGATTCTAAAGTTGATGGATATGCTTCGAATATAGCCAAATCGAAGATGGAAAATGCTCATGTTCTTACTTGGCTTCACAATTAGGTGGAACTAAGTATTGGTCAAAATTTTTCGAAGTTTGATTCTGCTCATTTGGTTTGGGAATATCTTCAAGACCTCTATCTGGAATCCAACTATGTTCGAGAATATGAAATAAAATGTCATATTCGGACTGCCAAATAGGATGAGAAATCAATTCAAGCATTCTATACTGAGATGACTAACTTTTGGGATCAGTTGGCCCTCATGGATCCATTTGACTTGCTGAGTATGGATAGCTATCTCCAAAAGAGGGATCGTTAGTGCCTCACTCAATTCTTGATGGCTCTTCGGGAACAGTTTGAACCCCTCCGAGGGGCTATTATGCACCGGGTACCTCTCATTTCTCTTACTGCAATAGTTCAAGAGCTCATTGCTGAGGAAACTCGTCTCAAGTAGTGTCAACGTAGTTCTTCTGATGCTTTTGTGTTTGTTGCTGCTTCACGAGCACCGTTACTTCCTACACCACCTGTTCCTATCATCAAGGTCACTGGCAAACCAAAATCTCGTGTGGCTACTGATGAATGCAGTTTTTGTCACCAAAAAGGGAATTGGAAACATGCTTGCCCTAAACTAGTTGCTCCGCGCCCATCTCAATTTCAGTCATGCCCTCGAGCTACTCTTCCTTCTCCACCCATTGTTAGCCCAACACCATCCATGTTTAACCAATTTCAGCAGTTTTAGGATTGGCTCGCATCTCAAACTCAGTCATAGGCTTCTGCTATGTCCACTCTGCACTCAGGTTTGAGTAATTTTGATTATTCAGGTATTTCTTCCACCACTTGGATATTTGATTCTGTTGCCTCTCATCATATGACTCCAAACCTATCTCTTCTTAAAAATTGTATCCCTCCATCTTCTTTAATTACCATAGCTACTACAAATGGATCTCATATGCATGTTAAATATATAGGCTCTGTCCTTCCTTCCTCTAGCTCATCTCTCTCTATTCCTAATGTGTTTTTTATTCCTCAATTATAATTAGTTTGCTTTCTATAAGTTAGTTATCTGATTCTGGTTTTGATGTTATCTTTTCTTCTTTCACTTGTGTTGTGCAGGATCGGGTATCTAAGAAGAAGATTGGGACAAGGCATAGAATTGGTGACTTATATGTGGTGGATACTCTTCAGATTTCCGAGTCCAGTTTTTCTTCTGCTTATCTTCATTTTCTCTTACCAATAAGTCCTCTTCTTTTTATCTATGGTATGCTAGGTTAGGCCATATGTCTAGTGCTCGCTTAGAAAGTCTTGTTAAGTCTGGTCATTTAGGCAAAGTCTCTATTGATGATATTCGAGATTGTAGTGAGTGTAAACTTGCAAAAATGAAGGCTTTGTCATTTAATAAAAATGTGTCTATTTCTGATTCACCATTTGCTCTTGTTCATACTGATGTGTGGGGTCCTTCCCTGGCTATTACTAAGGGTTGTTCTTCTTACTATGTTTCATTTATTGATGATTATAGTAAGTTCTGTTGGGTTTTCTTTCGCATTTTTAGAGAATTTCACTCTATGATTTCAAACCAATTTTCCACGACTATTAAAGTTCTTCATTTTGACTTAGGGGTGAATATTTTTTAACAGAATTTACTGATTTTCTTCTTAACATGGGCATTTCTCATCAGTCTTCTTGTGCTGATACTCCTGCACAAAATAGTGTTGCTGACCGGAAACATCACCACATTCTTGACACCGCTCATTCTCTTTTTATTTCTTCTTATATTCCCTCTGTCTTCTAGGGTGAAGCTGTTCTCACTGCTGTCTATCTCATTAATCATATACATACTCCTCTTCTTTCTGGTTTGTCTCCTTATGAAAAACCTTTTTGTCAACCTCCAAATTATTCTTTTCTTAGAGTGTTTGGATGTATTTGTTTTGTTCTTTTTCCTAAACGAGCTTGTACTAAACTTAGTGTTCGTTCTGTCTTATGTGTCTTCTTAGGCTATAGTTCATTTCAGAAAGGTTTCCATTGCTATGATCACCTTTCTAAAAAATTGTATGTCTCTCGTCATGTTGCATTTTTTGAATATATTCCTTTCTTTTCTATTCCTCATCGCATAGTTCCTATTAGTAAAGAAGATCTTGTCTCTATTGATCCCTTTCCTTCCTCTGTCCCTCCAGATGAGTATATCTCTGATTTGGATTCTTCTATTGTTCCTCATGTTTCGTCTAATGCTTCCCATTCTGACTTTCCTTATTTTTCCTTAGTTTATTTTCGCCGAACTTTTTCTCCT
The DNA here is from genome assembly GCA_017140935.1 of Hamamelis virginiana. NCBI lineage: Eukaryota > Viridiplantae > Streptophyta > Magnoliopsida > Saxifragales > Hamamelidaceae > Hamamelis > Hamamelis virginiana. The sequence goes on from JAESVK010000960.1 coordinate 590,086, forward strand.
CCTTCTCTCTTGTTCGACGCCCCTTTTGATGTTCTACCAACTGCTGACTTGGATACTGATGATCTGGCAACACACAGGTCCTCCTACTTTCGTCGCCCTCCAGTAAGAGTTGGTTTTTATAATACTTGTTATTTTCTCTCTTTTCGGAGTTTTTTCACTTCTGTACATTCTTATTTTGAGCCTCGATCCTATAATGAAGTCTGTTCTGATCCTAATTGGATCGAAGCTATGCAAACTGAATTGGATGCTTTACATAAGATTGGTACTTAGGATTTGGTTCCGTAACCTGCAGATAAGAATCTTGTTGGATGTCAATGGGTGTATAAGGTCAAGACAAATTATTATGGTTCTTTAGAGAGATACAAAGCTCGGTTAGTTGCCAAAGGTTTTTATCAAGAGTATGGTGTTGACTATGGGGAAACCTTTGCCCCTGTTGCCAAGATGACTACTGTTTGTACTCTGATTTATGTGGTCGTTGTTCGTCATTGGCTTCTTTTTCAGCTTGATGTGAAAAATGATTTTCTTAATGGGTTATTGTCTGAGGAAGTGTATATGCGTCCTCCCCCTAGTCTTCTTCATGCATCAGGACTGGTGTGTTGTCTTCGTCGAGCGCTATATCGTCTCAAGCAGTCTCCGCGTGCTTGGTATAATCGTTTTCAGACCACTATCTCTTAAATTGGCTTCATTATGAGTACTTATGATTCTGCCTTGTTTATTCGTCATACTTCTACTGGTCTGGTTGTTATTATTATGTATATGGATGATATGATCATTACTGGTTCTGATATTTCTGCTATCGATGAGGTTAAACGTCATCTGTTCATGTTCAGCGAGCTTAGAGAGCATCGAGAGTTTGTCAAGCAAAAACTTAAAGCGAGCAGCTGTGTAAGGTTTGGTGAAGAAATTAACAACTTGTAGAGAAGAAGAGACATGAGGAAGGACAATAGTCCCGACTGAAAGTGCTGACGAACAAAATAACAGTCAATATTGATATGTTTGGTGCGCTTATAAAACAAAGAGTTGTGAGCAATCTGAATAGCACTCTAACTGTCACAATAAAGAGGAGTAGGAGCATATGAAGAAACCCCCAAATCAGATAAGCCAATAAAGCCAAACAATCTTAGTTGTAGCTTGGGTCAAAGCACGAAATTCAGCTTCAGCAGTAGATTGAGCAACCAAATTTTGTTTCTTGCTCTTCCAATAGATAAGAGAATCTCCGATAAAAACACAGAAGCCAGTAGTAGACTTGCAATCGTTAACATCCCCAGCCCAGTCAGAATCAACATAAGCACGAAGAACCAAATTAGAGGTAAAGGAAAAACATAGGCAGTGAAAAATGGTATCATGGATATACCGAAGAACACACAAGAGAGCACTCTAATGTGTCGACTAAGGTGCAAAAACAAACTGATTAAGAACATGAACAACATAAGTAATATCCGGTCGAGTCAAAGTAAGGTAAACAAGACTCCCAACCAACTCACGATAGAGGGTAGAATCATCCAGCCGAACACCATCAAAGACAGAAAATTTGGCATTCAGTTCCATAGGAGTATCCACAACTTTAGTATCAATAAGTTGAGCATGATGAATAACATCATTTGCATACTTTGACTAAAAAAGAATATACTAATAAGAGTAGAAGCAACCTCAATACCTAGAAAATAACGGAGAGGCCCTAAATCTTTCATTTCAAATTCCTCAAAAAGATTACGCTTCACTTCATCAATAGCAGAAGGATCCGAGCCAGTAATGATCATGTCCAACATATAAGAGAAGAACAACTATGCCAACAAAGGTATGTCGAATAAACAAAGAAGAATCATACGAGCTCGAGGTAAAACCATTTCAAGAAATAGCAAACTGAAAGCGCTTATACCAAGCTTGGGGTGACTGTTTCAAACCATAAAGATCTCGGCGAAGACGACAGACTTGACCTCGAGAATGGGGTAAACTATGAAGAGGACGCATAAATACTTCCTAAAAAATAAACCAATTTAGAAAAGCATTTTTGAAATCAAGCTGAAATAACTTTCACTTTTGAACAGCAGCCACTGAGATAAGAGTACGAAATGTAGTCATTTTGGCAACAGGGACAAAAGTCTGATCATAATCAACACCATATTCTTGAGTAAAACCCTTAGCAACAAGACAAGCTTTATAGCGCTCCAAAGAACCATCAGAATTAATTTTCACCTTTTAGACCCACTTGCAACCAATGATATTTTTACCTGCAGGCAAGGGACTAAGTTCCCATGTAACAACCTTATGAAGAGCATTATGTTCAACTTACATAGCATCAATCCAATGTGGATCAGTACAAACTTCCTTATAGGACTAAGGCTCAAAATAAGATTGAAAAAAGTAAGAAAACTACGATAAGACAATGAATAACATGTATTAGAAAACTCAAGTCTTACCAAAGGACGACGAATATGGGTAGAACGTCGTAGTGGCGGATCAGCAGCATCCATGAAAACAGTCGGTAGAGCATTAGAGTTAGCTTCTAGAGAAGAAGGAGAAAGAGAAGGAGAGGAAGTCTGTCTGTAATACACTAAGGAAAAAGAGGGAAACTCAGGATGAGAAGGACTAGAGGTGACGTGGGAAGAGTAGAAGGCTCTAAGTCAGAAATAAAATCATTCGGAGGAACAGAAGAAGGAAACAGATTAATGGATGTTAAGTTTTTCTTAGATACGAGAATAAACCGAGAAGGAATGGTAAATAAGGGAATACGCTCAAGAAAAACCACATGACGAGAAACATACAAACGTTTAGAGATATGATCATAACATCTGTAACCTTTTTGAGTGAGATTGTACCCTAAGAAAACACAGTGTAGAACGAGCACTAAGTTTTGTACGATCATATTTAGGAAGAAGAACAAAAAATGCATAACCAAACACTCTAAGTAAAGAATAGAAAGAATATGCTTGAACAGAAAATGAAGTGCGCAATAGATTCCCAAGCATAGGAGTCCACCGGTCGTCAAGCAATAAATACTGAGGAAGTCCCCAGGTCATATCCACAGGGAGTGGAACAGGTCCAAATAATCCTTAGGTGTTGCTAACCAATGAATGCAAAAGAAAGTGTAAAATCATGGGGGTTTGATTGATGAGTGTTTGTTTATACTAAATGATGGAAACTTGCAAAGAAAACTAATTAAGTTAAATAAGATGAATTCTATGGGTTCATTCCTTCAAAACCTTTGGTACATGTATTTCTCATAAGGATTCTCATCTAAGATCCATTGAAGAATGGTCTTCGATGGGGGATTTAACTTTAAAAGCATTTAGAAATGAATTCCCATCTCGGATCCATTGAAGAATGGTCTTTGATGGAAGAGTTAGCAATAAAGACTCAATTGAGTAACCCAAAATGATGGAATAAAACCTAACACTCTCTTTGACATTTTAGCAAACATGTGGTGTGCATATGTGCTCAAGAACCACATATAACAAGCTTACAAGTCATACAATGGTCATGAATTCATAATCACAAGGGTTCAAAAGATAAGAGATGATTAAACATCTCTTTGAGATTTTCACAAACATGTGGTGTGCATGTGAGTTCAAGAACCAAATATAACAAGCTTACTAGTCATACAATGGTAATGAATATGACACCACAAGGGTTAACAAGATAAAAGAGGATTAAACATTATTCCACAAACATTAAAGGGTCAAGAAATGAGAAAATACTATATACCTAGGGTTTGGAGAGAAAATCCACCATTGAACTCACCTTTGAGGTGTTTAGCTAGCCATCCAAATAGTAAATGCAAGTAGATGAAGAGAAAATACAAGAACAAAGTTCATAAATGCTTTGAAATTACTTGAAGGATGAAATACAAAGTTTGAGAATCAAATATAAAAGTTATACAACCTAAACTAAGCTAAACTACACTAATTTATGAAGAACAATGGAAATCCTAAGCTAAAACTAAGAGAAAAACTAAGTTAAAACTAAACTAAGTGGAGAGAGCCCCCTTTGTCCAGCTGAAAATGAGGTTTTATACCTCTTTTTAGGGTTACAAAGATTAGATGGGAAATTACAAGAATGCCCTTTGACCAATAATTGAATCTGCCCACGGCTTGCACTGCTGAAGGGAGCATGTACTGATACATGCTCAAAACTGGATTGATACAAGCTCACTCACATAAGTGGAGAAATCTGGAAAAAGTATGTATTGATACATAGAAAGACTGTACCAATACATACTTGCTGAAAAATACCAAGAAGTAACCCAAAGATCCCACACTCCATTCCAAGCACTTTGATCATCATTGAAGACTTGAGAAACCTCCTTCAAGCTTGCTCCTTTGCTAGCAATGCTTATGCATAATGATTTTGCCTAAAGTGCACCTTTTTACCTAAAATAAAGAAAATACTAGAAAATAGTAAAATGCAACAAATAAAGATAATTAAAGATTCAAGCTCTACAAAAATGGGCAAAAGATCATTAAATATACGCAAATATATGTACTCAACAGAATACTTAGGAGATTGACCAAAAAACTTTTCATAAGGAGAAAGACCTGAAAGATAAGGAGAATGAATACGATTAATAAGATAGGCAGCTGTAAGAATAGCTTCGCCCCATCAAGAAGAAGGAACAGAGGATGAGAGAAGAAGGGAGCGGGCAGTATCAAGAAGGTGATGATGTTTGTGTTCAACAACATCATTTTATTCATGGGTATCGGTACAAGAAGATTGATGAGCAATACCAAAATTTAGAAGAAAGATTGTGAACTCATTTAAGAAGTATTCGCCTCCCAAGTTTGACCGAAGGGTCTTGATAGAAGTAGAGAACTGATTGACAACCATAACAGGAAAATTCTTAAAAATACGAAATAAATTAGATTTATGAGCCATAAGATAAACCTAAGAGAATTTGTTGTAATCATTAATAAACAAGACATAATATAAGGAACCACCCTTAGTTGGAATGGGAGAAGGACCCCAAACATCATTATGAACAGAGAAAATGAAGAGTTTGAAATAGAGGTACTTTATGAAAAGGTAAAACTTTCATTTTGGCGAGTCTGCACCCACTACAATTTTAAACTTTCTTAATAGACGTAGAACCTAACTGACCTGACATAGCTGAACTTTTCAACCTATCACTAGAAACATGTCCTAACGTAGAATGAAATTAATAAAAAGGAGATGGCTTATTATTCAAAGAGAAAGACAAAAGAGCATATGAACTACTAGAAATGAGAAGCAAAAGATTGTCCACAATGTATAGATCTCCAACTCTACGTCCTATCCCAATCTGTTTCTTGGATACTTGATCCTGCACAACACAATGAGAAGAAGAGGAAAGAACATCAAAGCTAGAATCTTACAATTGACTAATAGATAGAAGACTAACAGACAATTCAGGAACATAAAAGACATCAAGTATAAAGAAGGTAGAATTAGAGGATGGAAGCACATAACCAACAAATTTAACAGACATGTGAGATCCATTAGCAGTTGCAATAGTGATAGGGAAAGAAGGAAAAACACAATTACTGATAATAGAGAGATGAGGTGTCATATGATGAGTATAACTAGAATCAAATATCAAAGTAGTAGAAATGATACCTGATGAATCAAAACTACCCAAACCTGAGTGAAAGGTGGATAAAGCAGAAGCCTGAGACTCATATTGGGATGCTAGCCAAGCCAGAAATTGCTCAAACATAGATGTCATAGGGAAATGTGGCACTGTGCTCACAACAAATGGGGCAGTAAGAGCAGCACGAGGATGAGGCTTAACCATAGGTGCACGTGGTGTAATAAGCTTAGGACAAGCATGCTTCTAATGTCCCTTTTGATGACAAAAGCTACATTTATTAGCTTGAATTTTCTCATTGGCCATACTTAGTCATACAAAAGTCACAGATCAAAAAGAACCACAACACACGGATTAACTAAAGAATAGGGCAACCACGAGAAATTTGAAGAGTCTCAAATACTAAATACCAAATACCAAATACGAGAGAGATTAAAGAGGTTTCGTGAGATAGTGAGACACACTAGGTGAGATAAGGATTTAGATGGTGAGAAACACTAGGTGAGATAAATATTTTTCAAGAGAGAGAATCACACTGCTGTGAGACAAAGAACCAATGAGAGAGAAAGAGAAGGACACTGCTGAGAGGGAAATGAACTTGATATGTTTCGTGAGTCAGAGAACCAATGAGAGAGAGAAATAATAGAGGTTACTAGCAGCTAAGTTGAAATCCTAACAGAAATCGACAGGGAACAAAAGAGAAAAATAACCCAGAAATAACCAATGAAAGAGAGAGTCCATGAGAGAGAAAACTACCAGCAGATAAACCAGAAATAACCCAATAATAGAGACCCGACAGGAGAGAAATAACCCAGAAAACAAAGGCCGATTAAGGGAGATAGAGAAAGAAATCAATACCAGTAGTGGGGGCAGAAAGAGAAATAGCAAAAACCAGCAACCCTTAGTAGTGGCAGCAGTGGCAGGAGAGAGAAGAAGAGAGAGAGAAACAAAAAAAAAAAAACCCTAGGCTCTAATACCATGACACCTATCTTTAAGAGAAAATAACAATATCTTATTCAAAAGCATTAAAATATGATCACAAACCTAGAATTTATAGACTAGATAAAACAAATAAAAGGAAAGTCTAAATACAGGAAACTAAGCAAATAAGGAAACAAATAAAATCAAACTAAGTCAACTATATATGTACAACTATATATGTACAGCTCACATATCTAACATTGTAAAGCCAGACCACTTTTGAGTTTTCCCAGCCTCTAATACTGGAGGAGAGTCCTAATCTTAAGTAAGAAAGGTCATTTCAAAAAAAAAAAAAAAAAAAAAAAAAAAATAAAAAGGAAATGGATGACATTAGCAAAATTACTGATTGCAATTGACTGCCATTTCATAGTTGGGGCCTTATTCTAATTTATTTTCAAAAAGTTAGTGTTTTTGTTATTTTTGAAACTAGAGTAGTCTTATATATTGATTAGAAACTAGAAGGGGTGTAAGTGTAATTTTATTTAAGATAAAACCTTGACATTAGCAAAGTCAATAACAATTAATGACAAGTGTTTCATGAAAAGGTCTACCTGTAATTAAAATATGAGTTAATTACATACTAGAGGAGGTGTAACTACATAGTTTATCCTAAAATAATCCCAAATATGCATAATAAGAGCATCTTCAATGTATTCATGCCATTTGACGTGCCAAAATTAAATTTTGGCAATCCAAATGATATCAATGTCAAATTTTGGCACTTATGTACTCTAATACATTAATGCTATATTTTAATATTTTTTATATATTTTTTTAAAAAGAATAACATGTCACAAATGACAAGCGATGTTTGAGTTGCCAAATTTGGCACCGAATGATGTCATTGTCGAAATTTGGGACTCTAAATGGTACTCCATTAGGGCAAATTATTTGGACAAATTTTGACACTTAATTATTTGAAAATTTGAAGGTAAGGAGCGGGTGAGGAGGCCACCCTATCTAATTCACCTGTATTACTTTCTGCAAACAGCTCTCGCACGAAGGGGATGACAGAAGGAGGGCTTATCACTCTACGGCGACGACAACGGTGACAGGTGAGCTCAATTCTCTCTCTTCTCTATTCTTTTCTCCTTCTCAGTTTCATAACTAAAATGTGAGAGTTCTCACTTTTTTTTTTTCAGTCTCTCTAGCAATCATCAAAGTTTAACCTTTTTCTTACAAAAATAAATACAAAATTTTTCAGGAATCTCACTTTTACAGAGATTCTTGCAAGAGAAACAAAGCAGAAATGGGGTCCTATTGTAATCATCTTTCTCTTCCAAGTTCTCATCCTCTTGTGTCTGACTTATCTCGGCGTTTGAGGAGTCCCAAGTTTCCTCATCTGGTATGTTCCTGTGTTTGTGTTTCTCTTTGTTTGGAAAGTGAATTTTGTATACTTACTTCCAATATGAATTGATTGTGTGAAGATTTAGGTCTTATGCTTCATTTATTATGTTAGTAAGAAATTAATAGAAAATAATATTGCTCTATGGAATTCTAAAATGTAAAAGCTTGAACTTGGAAGAATTTATTATGTCACAAAATGATGACTGCATGACTTCATTAAGGTATGTTGATGAGTTCCCATGATAGCTGTTTGAGGGTAGATTTCAGAGTTTTGATGTTTTATGGGATAGGTTGCTCATTTTGTTTCTTTTGGGCTTCAGTTTTAGAGTAATGCTAGATGGACCAAATCTTAGACCCAAATGATGTGGCAGCGTAATACAACCTCTACTTTTGTGCATTTCAAAAATGCCCCGAACTGGAGGAAGGTTCGAATGGAGTTATGACCTTGGTACAAAAATGTAAATATTGATGAAATTAGGTACAAAATAGCTGACTAGAGGCAATTAGAAGATGCTTTGTTGACCAAAGCAGGATAAGTAATTAATGTAGCGTTATGTTGGAGCACTATTGGAACTTTTCCCACTTCTCAATATAAATTATTATGATCCTGTAAGGACATCCTTATCTATCTTATCTTTAGCTCACCCCTTCTAGGAGCCGTAGGATAGGTATTTTGAAAAACCGACCATTGGATTAGGCAATCTTATTATGCATGATATCATGATATGTCTGTCCAAAATTACAGTGATCCGACAATTAGTTTTCAAAATATAGTCCGTGATACACTTTGACATTATTTATCGTTAGATGCTGTAATAATTGTTTAACAGTCTATAATTTGGAAACCGACTGTTGGATCATTGTGATTTTTGGCAGACATGACATCCATAAGAAGATTATCTAATCCAACAATTAGTTTTTCAAAATACCTATCCGGCTATCCCAGTGAAAGTGGGCCGACGATAAGATAGGTAAGGATGTCATTACAAGATTGGGACTATATATATTTGACTAGATTATAACTTTGGTGTTTGAAGTTGGCATTGATTGTCTAGATTCGAAACATTATAGCAATTGGTCATACAAATTGGCTTGCGTCTATGAATTAAATTAAGTGACTAACGGAGATAGCTATGTACATGTTAAATTTTTTTGATATGATTGCTGAAAAACCTTGAGCAAATTATGGTTCATTATTTGTGATTGATGCTTTGGCCTTTGGGCTATTTTCATAGCATAGTGAAACCATTATAATAAAGAACTATGGGTACGAGTGCTATTATGACAATAAGGCCTTATTCCACTTAGTTAAGGTTAGGCTTTGTTATTGGAAAAAAAAGGTAAGGCTTTGTTGAGTTGGCTTTGTATTTGCAACCACTGCTGTCTACGACTATCCTGTGGAGAGAAATTGTTTTGATGTCTTTTTCATAATAAATTCTTTTAGATAGTACTTATGATGTACTTCATATTTATCAATTTTCTTTCAACTTAGTTCCAGCAGCAAAAGAGATTGTTTCAGAGGTCCCAAAGAGCTTCAAAAGTTCTCGCTTACTATGGCCTGAAAACCCCTCCTTATAAACTCGTAAGTTAATTTCTATGTATCTTCTACTACAGTAAAGTTTTATTGCCAATAAAAATAAAAGAAATACAAGGGATGATTGCTAGAATCCTTGCACCATATGGCTCTTTCATAATAATCATATGATAAGGCTATCCGAGTTGCATATATCATCTGTCATTTGCT
>JAESVK010000960.1:599817-629735 GCA_017140935.1 Hamamelis virginiana
TGGGAGATCTTCTATTTTACAATTTGTGCGGTTAGATAGTCACAAATTTGCACTGTGTTGCATTAGCTTGGTTGTGGGGAAAAAAAGCAGCACATAAACAAAGAAATGGATACCAATTTATGATGTGCTCATTGGGTTGCACCTGCCTTTGATTGGATCTCATGATGGAACTGTCTTTACTGAGATGTTAATCTGAAGATTTGATTCTATAAATACAAGTATTCCATTTTTATGTTTTTTTGTTTTATCATAGTTTCTTATCTTTCCATATATTTAACTTTTAGTAAGTCAATATAAAGGAAAGAGAAAGGGATATATGAAATTACGTTGATAAGGAAAACTATTTTAAATTGATCAAACCAACTTTCAGGGTTGCATATTTTTGAGAATGCATTTGCTTACCAAATCACCTATGTTGGTAGCCTATAAAGCCTTTTTATGGTGTGCCGATTGTGCGCTTTAATTCTCCTTGTTGCCAGTATTAGACCTCTCCATGATGTATGAACTCCCTTTATTCTTGACCCATCATTTTTGCTTTTGAATTTGTAGGATGCTTTAGAACCATATATCAGTCAGAGGACACTGGAGATGCACTGGGGAGGGCATCATCGAGACTATGTGGAAGGTTTGAACAAACAGCTTGAGAAAAATGACATACTATATGGCTACACCATGGATGAACTTGTCAGAGTGGCATATAACAATGGGAATCCCTTACCCGAATTTAACAATGCTGCCCAGGTATGTCTAAGATTGGTGGCTCAATGACATAAAAGTCTTGAACAGCTCAACCTAAATTTTCTGTTTCATCTCGCTTTGAGTGGCCAGCTGATTGGGTCATACGTATCTCATGATTGATGGGTTTGAAACTCTTGATTTGATTTGATTTGATTTTTATTTATTTATTATTTTGTGTGTGTGTACAGCTGGTTAAACGCATAATATAACCTTATAGCCTGGAGTTTAACTTGTGTAGCAGAAGTGAATTTTGATGTTTTATCAAGTTTTGTACATTAGTAATGGGGCATTAACAGATTCATCTATCTCGAGAAAATGGACTTCCCTTGCATAAAAAATCAATTTCTAATTGTATAGGTTGTAGCAATAGCAAGTATTTCTCCTTAAGATATATGATAAGTTTAGAACCAACATCATTGGAAGGACAAGAATTTGCAGGGGCAATTTTTGAGTTGCATGGATATTGTGTGGGATCATTAGTTTGTAAGGCTGGTTGGGTGATCATGGAGTTCGTCATTGAAAATAAGTTTTGCGTGCTATCACATCCTTATATTACCTCTAGATGAGAAATCTCAAGACACTTTGAATTGAGATACATCCATTGCAAGAGAATGGATATGGGATTAGTTGAGCAATCCTATTTATCAATTTGCATGTGGTATGCAGATTGCCCATTTTGGGATTTTGTCTAGAGTTCTCTTTTATGAGAAGGTTAACCTTGATACAGGTGGGTATCAGGTGAAATAGGTCCCAACAAGTTGATCAAAGTTGAAAATAAAAAGAGTCATTATATACCTTTTTACAACATTCGAGCTGCATTTATTGTCAACTCTATGGGGTTATTTTCTTTCAGTTCTTAAGCTTCACTCCTATGGTTCTTAAGCTGCATTTATTGTAAAAAATCATTCCAATTACTGATGGAATGATTTATGACATTTGGTGTTGCTGACTATTATGCCATCCATTTTATTTTCCGAAGGCTGGATCAGAGTTAAGGTGCTCTTCTTTCATTTTTGGATACAATTCTCTAAAATTTGTAAACTCTATGGTAAACTGGTCAAAGTGTATAGTAAAATGGTTTCTATGTCTAAACTTGTTGGGGCTTAGCTTTATATTGAAACTGGAGGTAGCATATTCATCCTCTTATTTGTCTGAGAGTCCTAATTGTCTGTTTGAGTCCAATTTCTACATGGTAATCCTTGTCAGTTCATTTTTATTTTCTCTTGTTTGTTTTTATTTTCTCTGTAAAAGGAAAAGAATAGTTTGCTTTGTGCTCACTTTGTGTTTGCCTGCCCTTCTCAATTGTATCAGTGACATTCTTCATTTTCCGAAGCTAGCCAATAGTTTTCTTCTTGTTGTGGAAGTGCCTTAAACTCAGGATTATAATTTCACAGCTTTCAGTAACAGGTTTCCAAATGTTTCTCGTCTTGATGGACAACAAAACGATAAGAGAACTTGAAATTCACCCATACCAAGAGATATTTCCTTCCTCGTGTTTAGTTTCTTTTCATTCGTCTTGTTCATAGTGTAAAATCCCACACAATTTTAACCACTGATAATGTGACACATGTCACCAATGGGTGTTGAACACATGCATTGATGGGTTTTTGACTGTTGTGACTGTGAAAGTGTAGGGTTGGCAAGAGGATATGTGTCACCTTGAGCCCTAAGTGCTGTTTAACCTAGGAGAGCAAGCTCACTACGTGATCAAGGCCACCACTGAGGTCTTGGCTTGCGAGGTCACTTGGGTCTTTTTTATATTTTAACATTATTTCATGGCTAAACACTAAAGTTGTGTCTTGCTAGACACTACAAGATGTCTACAACCAAGATAACTGCAACCGAGACGTGGCGGCGTCCATAACCGAGACTTTGAACCATGCCTTAAATTTCTTTGTGGATTCAAGGGCTGCTAGTAGATTCTGGGGTTTTCTTTTTATGTTGAAGGCTTCGACTAATTCTTTGATTTCGACATGTTTTCTGTTATGTCTGGAATGATTTAGATATGGGTTGGTAGTCATATGGCTCATGAACAAATTGAAGTTGAGGATTTCCCCCCCTTTTTATAAACAAAAATGGTCATTTTTATGTTTATCTCTGTCTATATTGCTTCTAAAAGTATCATAAAGTTCACAGTAAATAGAATTAACTAATTACTACTGATATAACCTAGGGGAACAACTAAAGTTTCTCTTGGGGATAATATGCTTCCTGAATGCCGTCTTTTATTGATTTGCATTCCACAAATGCTCAAATTATGTGCAAAAATTGTTTAAAAATTAATACAAAAGAATTTGTGTGGAACTCTCACCTATATTTTAAGGTTGCTCGCATTGCATTTCTAATTCATTTTCTTGTTTAATGTTCGACAAGTTTTAGTAAAGTTCCAATAGTTTCAACAAGTTTTAGTAAAGTTTCAATAGTTTTGCTACAGTTTTGCATGTAACCATTTGGTTTCCTCTTGTACTTCTCATATAGGCACTGCTTCAACTAATGTTCTGAATACTGATGTGCACGATATACACTATTTTCTCATAACCTTATCTTTGTAACTTGCTTTCAGTTTTCAATGTTTCTTTTCCATGCTTCCTTTGTGTTACAATGCCGTTTGCATTGTTTTTATTTCTAGGACCAAAATTCATATTGGAAATGAATTTTACACCATATTTAGATTGAACTTTGCAATTTAGTATTGTTGTGGAGCACTTTGATGGGTTGGCTATGATATTTTGGTTGTTCTATTGGAAACCGATATCAGCTAAGTATAAAGGGCTCTCTGGAGTTCATGATGGTAGGTATATTGGTATCTTTTTTCCAAGCCATTTGGTTGGCAGACAACAATAGACCAGAGATTGGATTCCTCTTATTTGGGTTGAAGAGACCAATGGATTGATTTGAAAGCTAATTCCCTATATATATATGTGTGTGTGTGTGTGTGTGTCTAATGCCATATGGTTTTGTTTCCCACAAAATAAAAATAAAAATTTTTGGTAGGTTTTTTTTTCCCCTCAAAATCTTTGTTTTTTGTTGGTGTAGAAATCTAAATTGTTTTTCCATCTCATTTATTTTAAAATATTTTCTTCTGTGCATGACTTGAGTAAAAACTCTTTTAAGTTAAAGACTGGGTCTACATTTCAGGTCTGGAATCATGACTTCTTTTGGGAATCCATGCAACCAGGAGGTGGGGATATGCCCAAACTAGGTGTTCTTCAGCAGATTGAAAAAGATTTTGGTTCATTTACCAATTTCAAAGAGAAGTTTATAGAAGCTGCCCTCACATTATTTGGCTCTGGCTGGGTTTGGCTTGTTTGTAAGACTCACTGAATAAATTTGCCTTAGATCTGACTTGAATTTATAAATGTCTTCTCTCCCCTTTAACATTAGAGAGTATTTGCTCATTTTTGGAAGTTCCAAGATGAAAATCATATGCAACATTTTTTTCGGGTAAACCTAATTTTGTTTGTGAATTTTTGTATTCTATGTCATATTGTTTTACTGGTCAAAAGGCATTAAGGATTAGGTCTAAAGTTTGATTTAAAATTTTAAACCTAGTGTTGTCGATCGATTACCTGGCCTAGCTGTCTACCTGGTCTTGCTCCAGGGTTAAGTGGCATTATGAGGCCCATCAGGCCGGGCTCGGCCCAGCCTGGTCAATATCTGCTCAGTTTCATGCTGGGCCCAGTTTGCAAATTTAGGCCGCGGCTATATATTTATATATTTGTTTCTGTCAGTCAACTTATATAAACATAATGTTCTTAATAATATCAAAGCTTTAGTATCTCTTATCAATTTTTTTTGCATTTGTTATTCATTTAATGGGCGTACATGGTCTCAAGCGAGTACCATGTTTACTTGTAGTGTGGCCTGGCCAAGCCAAGTGGCTCCCCTAGTTGAACCTTACCATTTGGAAAATGCATTGATGAAATGTTACTATTATCATTTGACCACTTGAAAGTATCTGAGAAACTGGTAGTCTCAACTCCATTATCTGTGGCCTGTTACTCGACAGAACACTACTAGCTTTGCCTTTTCTTTTCTTTTTTTGGTTATGTTAGACAACTTGTATCCGTTTTAGATATCATAAATGTCCCAGTGATTGTAATTTTATGCATTTTACATTTTTGGGGATTGCATTATTGAACACCTCATATCCATTTGGATGCTGAAAAACTGTCTGCTCTTGATACATTGGTGGCAACCATACCCCAATTAGCTCAGCATTTTTAAAAGTTGGTTTGAGAGATAAACTCGTTACTGGGAAAAAAGTAGAGAATAAATCACGAGGAAATTTGAATATTTAAATTTGTCTATTATTTTCTATGTTCTATTTTATAATTGTTGGCCAGTATATGTAGTAGAATGTAGTTGACAGTTTTGATTGTTTTTAATTGTTGCTGGTTATTAGTTCATTATCATTGTTTCCCTTCTTCTTTGGGGTTTGCTTTGTTCAATTTTGCTAACTACTTGTATCTTTTATTGTTTTGAGTGCTTCAGTAAAGAGAACAGAGAAATGTCTTGCTGTGGTTAAAACGTCAAATGCCATTACCCCACTTCTGTGGGATGACATTGTATGCCAATCTGAATGTACCTGTACTTAATTCATCTGCATGTTACCATTTCAACAAGTTTATTGATTGTTTCCTCTTTTGCAGCCAATCATCAGTTTGGATATGTGGGAGGTAAGTTGTTGATCTCTCTCTCTCTCTCTCTCTCTCTCTCTCTCTCTCTTTCCTTTCTAGAGAGGGATTGATTCTTGAAATTTTTATTGAACTGAAAGGTGCTGATAATTCTTTTGTTTGCTATCCTGCAGCATGCATATTATCTAGATTACAAGGTACATAGCCAACACAATCATTTCTTCTTTATTCTTTATTCTTTATTATGAATTCTTCTTTGATTGATCCTTGGGGATCTTCTGTGTAGGATGACAAAGGGAAGTATGCAAATGTGTTCATGAACCACCTTGTATCTTGGAATGCGGCAACAGCGCGTATGGCCCGAGCAGAGGCCTTTGTGAATTTAGGCGAACCTAAAATACCTGTAGCTTAAAATTCTTCAATATATCTTCTTTGCATCTCTCTCTCTCTCTCATTTTTCACTTGTCCATTTGTTCTTTTGCTTTCATAATCTGTCAATTTATCCATAATTCCTAGGCATATGAAGGATGGTTTCAGACTTGATCAAGCTGTTTCTCGCTGAAATATCCAGGCTAACCATAACTTCTTATGAGAAGCATGTTAAGCATTTTGGTTGGAGATAATAATTATTGGCGTTGGTGTTGGTTTGTCCATCATTATACTAGGTGAATCAAAACCAACCAGACCTCTAATCGATGGTGTCTGAACCATGCTTACTCCTGACTACTCATTAGAATTCTTGACTCAAATGGTGATGCAGGATTTGCTTTAAGGTTGCCATCAACTGTTAGGTGATTGTTCAAGTTCCACATGAAGATACTAGAGTTCCCAGAATGGAATTGAAAGCAGAGGAAATGACAAGAGAAATAACAAAAGCCGGAAATCAGGTACAAAAACAGATGTGGAAAAATGAAGTAGGGATACGACTTGGAACGGAATGAAAAAACTTAATAGGAAAACTTATTCAGAAACTCCAATAAAATGAATATGAAATAATTGGAAAGTCATATAGGAAACTAAAACTTTGACAAATGTTTATGAACTATTGTGGGAAAAAATAAAAAAAATAAAAATCTTAAGAAAGATGAAAAAGAATTTTATGGAAACATATATAATTCTCGTATGATTCCGAGGAAAGTTTTCTTGTGAGGAATATTATTTAAGAAAGTAACATTCGGGTAAACTATTATTTTTCTTTATAAGGTGGTTCTATTGCCACCCATGTAAAATGCTATTAGCATCCTTCACTTAATGAAATTTTTATTTTTATTGTACCCACTTGTGAAATTACTATTATGGGTAATATTAGATTAAAAAAAAAAAAATCATATTACCATCTTTCCATGTTCATATATTTTCTATAAACTATACTCGTAAATCTTTACTCTTATAATCATTTCCTAAAAGCTTTAATAAAAAAATGCGATCGTTGATTAATGGACAACGAATGCGTTCGTTCGTGTTTTTGTTCTGACCTGTATTACCAAAATTAGTCAATGTTCAAATAGGATTAATTGAATATTATTTCACTATGCTCAGTTCTCCCAATCAAACATATAGACATGTTCAACATGGGTTAAGAATATTATAGAATCTTCATTAGGCACCAGTAAAATAATATTCAATTATAAAAAAAAAAAAAAAAAAAAAAAAGAAAAAAAGAACACATTCGGTTTCCTACAGCTGAATATGTGTAATGATATTCGGTTTTCCACGGCTGAATACTAAAGCTTCCTATTCGGATGTACCAGTTCGAGTGCAAACACGAACATAAATTTTTTTTTTTTTTTTTTTTTTCAATTTTCCAATCGAAACATGGATTTTTTCTTTTTTTTCCATAAAACCATCATACCATAATGATTATAAAATGCTACTTTTCATGTTTTGAAGCAAGTTTATTCCAAATATAATGTTTACCAATAATATACAAACAAACCTAAAACGAAAGTGTTAGGGTGAGTACAAACTTTAAATTAACATCTTTAAGATGTTCTTTCATGGTGTTGGGGGTACCATGGTCATTTGATAAATTCTGATCTATTATGGGTTGCTTATAGTATTTTTGTTATGTAATGGGTTGTATTTAGTAAAGGGTAAAATGGGTATATTTATTAAATTTTTATTGTACTGCCTTTAGTAAAAATACAAATGGGTGAGTTGTACTTAAAAAATGGGTTGCTTTTAGTAAAAGGTGTGCTGCATATAGCTCTTCCCTTTTTTATTTCTATTGTACCCACTTGTGAAATTACTATTATGGGTAATATTAGATAAATAAATAAAATAAAGAAAATCATATTACTTTCTGCACCTATTATCTCCTTTCCATGTTCATATATTTTCAATAAACCATACTCGTAAATCTTTGCTCTCATAATCACCTCCTAAAAGCTTTAATATAAAAAATGTGTTCGTTGATTAATGGACAATGAGTAACTCATTAAAACCTTGTTAGAAAAACCCCGTAGGAAAAAAAATGTAGCAAAGGAAAACGAGTATAACATTTTGTAAATCTTAGAGCGATGTTGGACGCACTAAAGAAACTGCCTCATTAAAACCTTGACAGTAAAACCCAGTGGGGAAAAACCTGGACGAAGGAAAAAGAGTACAGCGTGCATATGTCCAGATAAGCTGTAGACTTGATGATAATACTCCCCCTGATTAGTATCAACTTGACTGATCACAAACACGACGCATCCCGATATCATATGTCAATTTCTTGAATGTTGATGATGGCAAAGCTTTGGTAAATAAATCTGCAACATTATCACTGGATCGTATTTGCTTCACTTCAATTACATGACTCTTCTGGAGTTCGTGAGTGAAGAAAAACTTTGGTGAGATATGCTTGGTTCTATCACTTTTGATGTATCCTTCTTTGATTTGTTCAATACATGCAGCATTGTCTTCATAAATTGTTGTTGGAGTGCTTGTAATCAAAGATAACCCACATGAATTTCGAATGTATTGTACCACTGATGTTAACCATACACATTCACGGCTTGCTTCATGAAGTGCAATTATCTCAGAGTGATTAGAGGAAGTGGTAGTCAAAGTCTGCTTAGTCGATCGCCAAGAAATTGCAGTATTGCCACATGTGAATACATACCCTGTTTGTGAGTGGGCCTTGTGAGGATCAGAAAGGTATCCAGAATCTGCACATCCTTTTAGAGTTGATTCCTTTGAATAAAATAAACCCAAATCTGTAGTCCCACGAAGATAACGTAAGATATGTTTCACCCCATTCCAGTGTCGTTGAGTTGGTGCAGAGCTGAATCTTGCCAACAAATTAACTGAAAATGCAATATCTGGCATTGTACACTGTGCTAAGTATAACAAAGCACCAATTGCACTAAGATATGGTACTTCAGGATCAAGGAGTGCTTCATTTTCTTCTTTTGGACGAAAAGGATCTTTCTTAGCATCAAGGGATCTAACAACCATTGGAGAACTTAATGGATGTGCTTTATCCATGTTAAATCGCTTCAAGACCTTTTCGATATATGTTGACTGATGTATAAGAATTTCATTACGACGTATATCTTTAAAACTTAGCAGATTTCTTCTGGATCTGACTGAATATAAGGCATCGTTAATATGGAATATCGTGCCACATGGTAACATTATAGTGGCTCTTCCGGAACCATCAATCAAGTCTGCAGGACCTGATATTGTATTTACATTAGCTTCAACTAATGTCATGTGGGAAAAATATTTTTGATCCCGAAGGATTGTATGAGTAGTAGCACTATTTGCTAGAAATATCTCTCCACCATTTATCTTGGAACCGACCGATCCAATACTAAGATCCATACCTTTTTTTTTTAAATAGATATTAAATAAATTCAATATAAAATATGAAGAAATAAAATGCATTTTTTTTTTTTAATTTCATTCAATTAAGAAATGAAAAATAATACACACACTAATAATAGCTTTCAAATAAATAAATAAAAACATACATTAATAGTTGCTTTCAAATAAATAAATAAAAAGACACACTAAAAAAAAAATGCATATAACATTCCAAACAATAAAAATATTAATTAATGTGGACATTTCCATCACCAATTAAGTGATCAATTTTGCCATTTGGATCTTCAAAAAAATCTGAAACATCGAGATGAGTAATATCCACTGGATCTTCACCATCAATCAAATTTGTTTCAATTTTCTCTTTACCTTTCTCCTTGAGTGAGGCTTGGTAAAGTTTAACCAAATGGTTGGCCGTATAACATGTACGCGACCAATGCCCCTTCATACCACACTTATAACATTTATTTTCATAATTTGCAGGAGGCTGATTTTTTTCTTTACCTTGCTTTGCTACATTATTAGACCACTTCTGGTGGTTTTGTGTGGTATTGTTATGACCTCCCCGTGGTCGATAATTATTTTGACCACGGCCTCGCCCACGCATATGGTCACGACCACGGCCCCGGCCACGGCTACGACCATGACCGCTAGATGATGCCATATTCACTTCAGGGATAGATACAGAACCAGTCGGACGTGATTGGTGATTTTTCATCAACAACTCATTATTTTGTTCAGCTACAAGAAGACATGAAATCAGTTCAGAATATTTTGCAAACCTACGCACTCGATATTGCTGCTGCAGGAGCACATTCGAGGCGTGAAATGTGGAGTATGTTTTTTCCAACATATCTTCTTCAGTGATTTTCTCTCCACATAATTGCAATTTAGAGCTGATTTTGAAAAGTGCAAAATTATATTCTGCAACTGTTTTGAAATCCTGCAACCTTAAGTGCATCCAATCATAACGGGCTTTAGGAAGAATCACTGCCTTTTGGTGGTCATATCTTTCCTTTAAATTTTTCCAAAGGACAAGGGGATCCTTTACCGTAATATATTCATTTTTCAAGCCCTCATCAAGGTGATGGCGAAGAAAAATCATTGCCTTGGCGCAATCCTGCTGGGATGTCTGATTTTTCTCTTGAATTGTATTGCCAAGATTCATAGCAGTAAGATGGATTTCAGCATCAAGAATCCAAGATAAATAATTGTTCCCAGATATATCAAGAGCAACAAACTCAAGCTTCGTAAGATTCGTCAGTCTTGAATTTCTAAAAAATGATAAATACAATAATATGAGTAACATTAATTTTTTTTTTTTTTAAAATAATGATGGTAGAGATAGCCTTAGAGACACATAGATTATGATTAACATTGAAGCATAATTGACAATGTCAGAATAATAAGATTATTTATTTATTTATTTATTAATTTGATGTCAAACTTCATCATATGAATACTATTACCGAAACTAATAACAATAATAACAACATATATATACAATAATATATAATCATATTATTAGCATCAAATAAAAAATGGGAAGTCGTGACTTACATTTTTTTTTTCTTTTTTTATAAGTCTCTCTTGCTTCGGGAAGAGAAGAATTCCATGAACAATAAAACTTCTAGTTTTTATTTTTAATCACTCTCTTGCTTCAGGAAGAGAGGGTTTTTTATGACTAGTATAAAAATTAAAAGACTACAAATATTCTTGAAAAAAAAAAATTACCATAGTAAAAAAAATATACCCACCAAACGTTCTTCATTACCTTAAAACAACTTGGCTAGAAACTCGTGCTTGGTTAGAACCTCGTGCTGATAACGTGTTATAAATGGGCCTAGCATGATATTGTCCGCTTTAGCACTACTGGGCCTCACGGGTTTAAAACGCGTTTTCCACGTGAAGGGATAATCCCCCATTTAAACCCACTCAGTGGATTGTGTGGGAGCGATGTGGGATCTTCAGGATCACAACATCATGCTAAACCTGTGGTACGTGGTATGACGCGTTTTAAACCTGTGAGGCCCAATAGTGCTAAAGCGGACAATATCATGCTAGGCCCATTTATAACATATATATATATATATATATAGAGAGAGAGAGAGAGAGAGAGAGAGAGAGAGAGAGTGAGATTATTTGAATTAGAGATAAATGCAATTTATCTATTAAATGAATAAGATAAATACCCTATTTATCTATTAGAGGAAGACTAAAAGAGTTATCTCATCAAATTCAAATATATATTCTAGTTTGGCCATCCTAACTGAGTGAGGCACACCCATGGACACCCCAATTTGGGTCCAAACCGAAAGTCCAACAGTGGTAAATAAGCAGAATGATGTAATTTTGAATGAATATAATTGAATGAAATAGAGTTTTCTCTCTTTTTAGTTCCATTTTTAATAGATACTATTTTGAAGAACGGACGGATCACATAATCAAGTTTAATTGATGATTAATCATATTACTATTTCCTTGGTGTGGTGTAGCTCACTTGGCATTTCTTTTGACTGTGAGTCTTGAGCTTCCGGGTTCTAGTCCAAATAGAGCCATGCATTGTTTCCTCCTCCTACTAATTATTAACAACTAACCCTACTTTTGAAAAAAAAAAAAAATACTAATTCCTTATTTTTTTTCTGGTGTTTGGCTTGTTTCTATTGAGTTTTTGTCAGCAGCATCAAAAGACAATCAAGACCCACTTGAAAATTCCTTTCAATTCTTTCATTCTGATGTTCCAATGAATCAACCACTGTGGCTAAGAAGACCATAAATAACACTAACAATTAATATCTAAATCATAGCATGGCTGATCTTATAACTATGTTATAAAATTTTCCTTTGATAGGTGAGGGTCCATGAGGCAACTATCCTGATGTATTTGGATCTCCTCCTTAATTCTTATGAGCAGTGTCTTCTTCAATAGCTCCCTCACCCAATGTATGATCAATCCAATTAAAACAGTAAAGTAAAACACTAAAAACAGGTACTATTAGGTATCAGGTGGCCTTCAATATATGTTCACTATTCCTATGTTTCCATTCCAAGCTTTATGAAAAAACATTCTTCATATATATATATATATATAGTCATTGTCCTTCAATTATTTGAACATGATTTATAGGATGGAAACAAAGAGAAAATTTTGTTTATCTCTTTTCTTTAACTAGCTAAGCCAAGGAAAAACAAAGAGAATATATAGTCTGTTGGAAGTTTACAAACCCTAATTTTGGTTAGATATTCTTCTTTCACTGTTCTGAATACATTCTAACATCTGCAATTCATGGAAAAACAAAAGTAACTCTAATTAGGTCTAATGATCAGTAAAATCTGGCAATAATTTGTTCATTAATTGTTAGAGTACTTTCTTGAAATTCTTTTTTCTTTTAGGGTTTAGGGTTTAGGGTTTAGGGTAGTTTTTAAAAAATACCCAATAAAGAATTCTATTGAAAACTAATGAAAGAATACAACTCCTCTTCTATTCTTTCTTATTTATTTATTTATTTTTGACCAAGCGATATACATTAGTAGGGTTAGTGGTTAGTTGTTAATGTGGAAGAGAAATAACAAATGGCTCAATTATCATCAATGAGGAATAGAATCCAGAACCTCATCTTCATCCTATAAAGGGAGAGGCATGAATTATTGAGCCAAAGCTCATGTTTACTCCTCTTCTATTCTTTACTAAGATATCAGCGGGTCCAAAAAAATTGGCTAAATTAAGCATTTTTTTTTTTCTAATCAAATCTATACAATTCCAAGACTCAAACTGGGAAGCAAAACCAAGTAGCATTGCTGGAGTTCTTAATTACTTTCTCTTTCATTTACAGAATAAAAGCTATAGTCACTCTTTTTAACCCCTTTTGTTAGTAAAACCAACTCAATTCCAAACTTAATTGCCATTAGTTCATGGGGCAGAACAGAACAAGGTGCAGTGGCATAAGCATAAGTGCACAACAAGTCATCTTGATTACTTATTACAACCCCTTATCATAAGTAAAGGATCCATTTCAGTTAATTAATTATTCAGCACTCCTTGTCAAGAGGCATATATCCATTTAAAAGTAATCTCAAATCTCTGCCTAAAAAGAAAAACAAAGGTTCCGACCCTAACAAAGTCTCTTTTTCTATCAATAACTTCAACGTCGACCTCCCTTGCAAATCCTACCTTTCACAATTCCACTACCTTTCTTGGCATAAATGTATTCCTAAAAATTCTATTATTCATATTCCTTACCAAATTATCATCCCTGGCCTTTGACAATGGGTCACTCAGCCATTTATCCGTCAATTAAGTAACTTTGGCCCCTGAGAACATTTGGAATCACAAATTTAGCTTTGGCCCTTTTCTTCAATATCTTCCTACCTGCACTCTTCAATATGTTCCCCACATTGTATTATGCACACAAAATTCAAAATTTCTTTCTAGATATCATTAGAGACATCACGTACAGAGAAAAATTCGATTCACATTATTTGTCGAATATGACAGAAATCTTCAGTTACACAGCTTACAGACAGCTATCTCAGATGTCTTTGGCACTTATCTTCTTTCACAGTTCAGAATACATTCTAGCAATTGCCATTCATGGAAAATCAAATGTAACTCTAAGGTCTCTTCTGATCAGCAAATACTCTCTTTTAGCAATAGTCTTTGCATTGCTAGAGTACTTTCTTGAAATTGTTCTCTTTCCTGTATTAAAAAAACATTGGGGGATAAGCAATTTAGGCCTTGCAATGGTTATAATTGGAGAAATCATAAGAAAAATGGCAATTCTAACAGCTGGTAAGGCCTTCACACATTGGATTAGGATTTATCATGAGGAGCATCACAAATTGGTTACTCATGGAATCTATCGATTCGTTCGTCATCCGGGATATTGTGGGTTTATCATCTGGGTAATTGGCATTCAGATTATGCTTTGTAATCCCATAATGACAATCACATTTTCATACGTTGTTTGGTATTTCTTTTCACAACGGATAGGAATTGAAGAGTACTTCTTGAGGGAGTTTTTTGGGTCACAGTATGAAGAATATGCCCAATTGGTTCCTTCTGGGGTGCTATTTCTAAGGTCGAGATGATCTTAATTGCCATAATCATTTCATTCCATCAAGAAAGTTGTTTGCTGTTTCTGTGAAGAAATTCTAAACTTCAAGTCCTTTGAAGCTCATGACTGCAATAATTGACAAGAGTGACTCTGTGTTATCCCTCTATCTCTTTTCATAGGAACCATTAAATTGTGGTATTGTCTGAATAGTAATTCATAATTAGTATATATTTAGTGAATACATGGTATGTGGATTGGTTAATGTATTATAAATTAGTGATGTTCATGTATTTAGATTAGTTTATAAATAGAAGTCCAGAAATAGAAAAATTCATTAAAGAGAATTATGATGTATGTATGTAAGTCTTTATAAAGGGGGCTATCCCACACATAATATAGGAGAAAAAATAAGAGACCAAAGAAAAGAAATCTAAAAGAGACATAGCAATATTAAAAGTACGTTCTCCTATTTTGAGTCTTTTGTGTATATATGTAGGAGCTTTATATGGCTTTTAAGCCTACGTCTCCACAAATTCCATAGAAATACCCGTCCTTAGTGTTTGTGTGATTGTGCTCACCACATTTCCAACAAAGTGGTACTTCCGCTGAATTTCCAACAATGTTTATTCAGCATTTTCAAAGTACTTTTCTCAGTTACTGCTGCAGCTAATAAAATTGGAACAATATGGAGAAGTGCTTTTAGTTAGCCATTTATTAGATTGTATCAAATTACCCTAATAACTTAGGGGGTACATTGATGCAATTTGTAATCATAAGGGGGGCAACGTGAAAATGGCCAATAGTTGAGGAGGCCAAAGTATAATTTCCCCTTCAATTTTCCTTCTAAGTTTGTTGCCTAAATTCTAGCTTCTTGTTAAAACAAGTCCATGGGTGCTAGCCCATATGCAAATATGTATACTTGGTATCATTTTTGGATCATAAAACTTAGAAATTTTTATTCAAATCAAACACTTCAAAGAAAGACATTATGAATGAAAAACTGTTGTTTACAACAAATGTGGTGGGGTGCCTTGAGAACCTTCCTCACTTAGACCTTTAGTTTGTGGACTATAGATCAGTTTTATTTACCTGGAGTTAAAGGTCAACTTTTAAATAAAAGAGCAAACATTTGTTAAAATTTTTAGATTTGAGTACATAGAAATGCATCTATACCCATTTATTAATATTAAGGAAGTTTTGGGTGAGAGGTAGGTTCCTATATATTTTTTGGAAAAATAAAATAAAGAGTTTTATACTAATAGGACCCTGGTATAAGATGCCTATACCAATAGGTCCCTATGGTTTTTGGTGATATATGAATACGTAGTTTTAGTTCATAAAAAGACACAATTGCCCATACATGGATTTATTCCATATTTGGCGTTTACCAAAATATTTTATAAATATTTATCCATATCTAAATTCCTAAAATCTTGCCTCTATTTCAACAATTTTGAAATTTCAAATTTTGATTTTGCTAGTCATACAAGATTTTCGGATAGCAAAATCATTTTTTTTTTAAAAAGTAAACATATTAAGCTTTGATTATATACTAAAATTTATATGAATGAAAATATAAAAAAAATCATAAAGTCAAGTTTCATGTATACATTTAACAAAATCTTGGAAATACATGCATCTCTTGAAAAGATTTTTTTTAAGAAAAAAAAAAAAAAAAAAAACAAACAAACATACATGTATCTTTGAAAAAACATTTTATATTTAGCATCGAACGGCTTAAAAGAAAACACATAAATACGTGTAGCCGACATATTCGAATCCATCTGAAAAATGAAAATTACTATATGAAGACACTAATATTACTCAAATATACATTCACTATGAATAATCATTTCAAATAGCAACGAGACTAACTAAAAATGAACATATTCCGTTATGTGTATATATGTGTATATGTAAAACGAAATATACAGTAGTGATATACTTTCAGATATACATGTATACATATAACGGAATGTGTAGTGTTATAATTCATATATATTCTGTTTCACATGTATACATATATATATATCTGAAATTGAAAATTGAATCTTGAAGTTTGAAATCCAGTTTCTATGTTCCTTTTTACTTGTGCACATGTATATTTGTAAATGAAAGCATGATTTGATTCTAAGTAATTGGAACCAAGTAAAAAGCATGATTTGATTCTAAGTATTTGGTGGGAGTAACAAGGAGAAAACCATAAGCTTGCTAGTAATTGGAACCAAGTAAGGTGCACTGTGACAGAACAGGCTGCCACTGAATCTTCACCAAACAGAGCATGCTATTTTTCTTTATTCATAAATATGATGAACTCAGTTTTAAAAATAAAAATAAAAACGACGAACTCATATTTTTTCATGCTTTTGCCTGGGAAACTGATCAACCTCAAGCTGTTCCAAACATAAATTGGCAGCAATAAAGTTAGGGACTTCATGGCTATTATGTACCTTGGAGGAATGATTAGAAGAGAAGAGTTCACCGCCTTTTTCTTTTTCTTTTTTTCAAAATAATGCATTACCGTGTAAGTGGCAGATTTTAGAGTGGGTGAAAAACTCTTTTGCTATTGCTGTTTCTATGGGTAGAAGGTGAATTAGTTAATTTTGTAAGGGAGTTAGATTTCAGGAGTGATACCATCCTCATATATTGTCAGCAACCGGCCACTTACAACAATTACTCAAGAGACATGAAGGACAATTAAAAGAGGTGCTATTGATATGGAATTACATGTTGACTAAGCACTTGGTTTTGGCTAGTACATTACTAAAAACAATAATAGAACCATCACGGATGGCTCTAAGAATCTGACATTCAGGTTGATAAAACCTGAGAAACTATGTGCATGGTTGGCCGAGATTGTGGATTGACATTTAAGCATGAAATTGCCAACTTAATGATGGACATCAATTCATCCTCATCATGAAGGACGGGAGGTGAAAGGCGTTGATCGAACACATCTTTCAGTACTATGTTCTCCTTCACTGATGGAGATTGTAGAGGGGAGATGAGATCGACTGGATGCTTTCCTTTGATCACCTCAAGTATCAATACTCCAAAACTATACACGTCACATTTTTCAGTTACCTTCATTGTGTAAGCAAGCTCTACAAAAGAAAAAGAAAAATAAGTTATATCATGCATTCATGCCCATATATGCTCTATGTCAAATAATTTAAGAGAATAGAGTACTATATTAATCACCTCGTGCAACATATCCATATGTGCCTGCTAGTGCAGTCCAATTGGATGAGTCTAGTTTTAGAAGCTTAGCAGTGCCAAAGTCAGAAACGTGAGCCTCATACTCAGAATCTAGCAAAATATTTTTGCTTGATATGTCACGATGAACAATTGGTGGCGAGCAATCATGGTGCATGTAAGACAAAGCATGAGCCACACCCTTGAGAACATTCACCCTCTTACTCCAATCCAATTCTCTTGCTGCTTCTTCAGTGCTCAGAATTGAGGCCAAGCTACCCCTCTCAAGGTACTCATAAACCAAAAGGGAGTGTTGTGGATGTGAACAGAATCCATAAAGTTTCACAATGTTCCGATGTCGTATTTCTGTTAAAGCCCTTACGTCATTAATAAAACCTTTATGATCTTCCATCTCATCATTAGACAATGGATGCAGTTTCTTCACTGCTACTATATGAGCCGGTGGCAACATTGCTTTGTAAACACTTCCCTGTTTTCCCTTTCCAATGCAATATATGGAATTAAAATCATTGGTTGCTTTAATGATTTCACCGTACAATATTCTTCCATCAAAAGTCGATATTGCAAACAAATCTTCATTTTTCACATCACTTTGCTTTGTTGGTGAATCTCTCTTTCTTCTTTGAGAAATGCAGGAAATTCCCACGAACACAAGTAGAAGTAGAAGTGCTCCCAAAAGAGGAAATATGATCAAAAGCACGACTTTGTGGCCCTTTGAGATATGTTTATGGCTGCAAGGTTGCAATTCCCTGGCATTGCCACACAACCCTTCATTACCTTGTAGTGGAGCATTTTGAAAGGCATTGCTGTTGGAAATGGGACCTTGCAAATCATTGTAGGATATGTCAATGTACAACATGCCAGGCATATCTACAAAGACTGTTGGAATGGAACCAGAGAGGTTATTGTGGGAGAGATTCAACTTCTCTAAGCTTTGCATTTTTTGGATCTCCGACGGTATAACTCCTGTGAGGAAGTTATGACTCAAATCTAATTGGGAAATGTGAACTAAATTGCTCATTTGAACTGGAATTTGGTTGCTGAATTTGTTGTCACTCAAATTCAAGAAAATTAGTTGCAAGCAGTCCCCTATATTTCCCCATATGGATCCATTCAATTCGTTTGTCGACAGGTCAAGATTCTCTAGTTCAGTGAGTGATCCAAAATCCATAGGAATCTCTCCGGAAAGTTGATTATCATTCAAAATTAGCGTCAACAAAGAAGTCAACTTTCCAACTTCCTTTGGAACCTTCCCAACTAAATGATTTGAAGAAAGATCAAGCACATGCAGCTGATGAGAATTTCCAATCTCAGGTGGTATGTTGCCAGTGATACTATTCCCCTTGATCAGCAAGGTTGTCAATTTCGGGCATCTTCCCCAATTTTGAGAAATTTCACCAGAAAAATCGTTGTTGCTTAGACCCATGTAATCCAGGTTTGGATAAACATCAAACGCTTCAGATAGATTTCCAACGAGTAGGTTTCTCTCGAGTCCAACTCTGATCAAGCTTGTGCAGTTTCGCAAGCTTTTGGGGATCGGGCCTACAAAATAGTTGTCGTGTGCACTGAGATTTCGAAGCAATCCACCTTTGCAAATATTTTGGGGCAAGTAACCAGTGAACTGGTTTGTGTCCATTTGCAGTACAACCAACTTCTTCAGATTTTCCATTTCTTTTGGAATGGAACCAGAAAGTCGATTGTCTCGGAGGCATAACGTTTCCAAGTTGCTCAAATTACAAAGTGAAGAAGGAACAGAACCGTTGAGCTTATTCTCGCTTAATCCCAGAGTAATGAGGAACCAAGTTTCCTAGTTCTTCAGGAATGGAACCAGAAAGTTGGTTGGCATGGAGGATTAACTATTTCAAGCTGCTCAATTTATCGAATGAAGCAGGAACAGAGCCATTGAGTTGGTTCTTGCTTAAATCCAGATTAACGAGGGACTTCAAGTTTCCTAGTTCTTTAGGAATGGGACCAGAAAGTTGATTATCAAACAGATATAAAAGGATAAGCTGACTCAGATCACCTAATGATGACTGGATTGAACCATTAAGATTGTTTGTTTGAAAGTTCAGCTGTTGGAGAGATTTCAACTTTCCTATCTCAGAGGGAATTGGACCAGAAAGGGTGTTGTTGAACAAGTTCAACAAAGTTAGCTTTGACAAGTTTCCTATGGTGGAAGGGACGGGCCGGGTTAGATGATTGCTATCAATGTTAACTTCAACAAGATTGGAGAGATTTCCAATTTCTGGAGGAATGGAGCTAGAAAGTTGATTTTTGTACAGAGCAAGTTTAGATAGAGACCTTAATTGACCTATTTCTACGGGAATTGAGCTGTTTAGCTGATTGTCAAAGATGTGTAAGACTCAAAGATTTGTTAGCAGGCCAATTTCTGGTGGGATTTTCGCAGAAAAAATATTGATAGAGAGTTCAAGATAGGTGAGTCTGGAAAGGTAGCCGATTTGAGGTGGGATGGTTCCGAAGAGTTGGTTCATTCTGAAATCGATTTCTGCAAGATTTGTGAAAGATAAGAATGAAAAGTCATGAAGGGTACCTCTTAAATCTGAATTTGTGAGGTTTATTCTGATGACGCTTCCAGCATCATTGCAAAGTATTCCAAACCAATTACATGGACTGGTAGAAATTTTTTTGGCATTGTTAGGAAGAAGAGTCCATGAAGAAAAGAGGGAATTATTTTGGTTTTGAATGCTGGCTTTCCACTTGAGAAGAGCATTAGCTTCTTCAGTAGAAGCAGCAGCAGTTTGTGGAAAAACCAACAAAACTAACAAGACCAAAGAAACAAGAAGAGAAAGTACCCTTTCCAAGATTGATGTTTCCATGGTTTTTGTTTATGTTTCAGGCTTGCAGCTAGCTGCTGCTTCATAGCTTTATTTATACACTAAATCACCTATGATCCTGATTGTCCTGGTTATCTCTTCATCAATTATTCTGTAAGACCTCTGTGACTTGGAAAAGTCTCTTGTGCTTTGATATTTTCTCACTCCTAATAAGTTGATCAATGGAATCAAAATGTGGATGGTTTCTGTCTAAGAAGACTTGGGGTTTGCACTTGGGTCAAGGTCTTTATCACATCTATATGGGAAAAATGATGCATTTTTTGGGTTGACTTTGATGTTTATCACAAAAGCACTTGTAGAAATAAGAATTTCCGATGCTTGTAATGGAAAAATGCTGGGAAATTTCTGTAGAAATTTATCACAATAGCACTCGTTGAAATAAGAAATCCCGTATACTCATAACGAAAAAAATGCTGGGAAGACTTGGGACTTGGGACTTGGGACTCGAAAAAAGTTCCTGGTCTTTGTCTCTCTTTTAGAAAAAATGATACATTAATTTTTGTGTTGATTGCGTGTTGAGACAAGTGGCTGACTAGAATTTTGTGAGGATAAATGATGGATTTTTCATCCAAGTCTTTCATATGTTGATTTTTCAATGTTATATTTGTGTCTTTGGCACCATATGCAAAGTAGCGTTCAGGCTCCCAGATTGAACAACAAAATAAGAGGTTGGTTTGCAACTGAGAAAGTAGGATTAATTCCTCAGTCAAGTGAAGAATTCGAGTGGGGTTTTTATAGTTTTAGGCTGAAAAACTATAAAAATCCGAGGCAAGAAGTCATGGTGTTCCTCAAAAATTTGTCACAAACTAAGGGCCCGTTTGCGTTAGCTTTTCTTAGAATCACTTTTGGAGCTTAAAATTTCACTTGATCTAAAAAATGATGTAAAAATCACTTTTTTACAACTCAAAGATTGATAGGACGGTTGCAAAATTTTTTTACTTAGAAGTGATTGTGACAAAGCTGGGTGGCTCCAACTTTTCCCACAATCACTTCTAGTATGAAAATTTTGATATGTAAAGACATAATTTGAACACAACTTAAAAGAGATATATAAAGCCCAAGAGGGAGCCTGCCCATAAGCGCATCAGCACATGACAAAAAAACACCAGAAAAACAGATGCTCAAGTTGCTCATAGCAAAAAGGGCAGTTAATGCTGACCTGCATGTTCTGCTCGGACATCTCAATGCCCAGTTGGGGCAGAGCATTATGGAAAAGTTTCCATGAGAAGACTTTCCATTTCTCAATTACTAGACTAATTTTGTCTCGATAGTACATTAGTCTAGAGTTTATAACCATCTTCTTCAAGTCATCCCTAGCAACAAGGTAGAAAAAAAAAGTTTGTAATGTCCACTTTTCTCATTATTCTTTTGCTTTTTGTTTCAATCTTCCGAGGATAAAAATAAAAGAGCTACACAATTATAAAGTTAATTTAGTTTGAGGATGATAAATTTAAAAGTTGGTGATGATGTCAAAAATTGGAGAGGCGGAATATGCCTAAATCGGAGACTGATACGGTGTATTTTCTTGGTGCTTGCACCGGTGTGGTACTCGACCTGAAAACCTCTGACGGTCAAGTCAGTACACAAAGACAAGAAAACAAAGAGAATGTTTTAAAGTTGGGTAGGGTTTTTAGTGCATACCTCGTATTTGGATGTGACCTTTTCCTTTTATAGAGGTTGGTCGCGTGTTGTAATTACATGAAGTCCGTACAGGGTAGGGTCGGAAATCCCCCCTTTTAGGATATTTCCGTAACCGTTTCTGCGAATCATGATGGCCTGTCACTGTCCAATATCAGACCTGCAAAACCCGCAGGTTTTGCAGAGGCTGTTAGTGTAATGAGTGTCTTCTTTACAGCTGGCTTTGTAGAGATCGGGCATAACAAATTGATCGGGTACCATTTTGAGATTTCGAAGAATGAACATAGACACATCGGGTTCAGATTTCTTTCACGTGTCATTAATAGATCGGTAGACGGTTATCATCCACGTGTCATTAATAGATCGGTAGACGGTTAAAATCCACGTGTCATTAATAGATCGATAGACGGTATTCTTCCACTTCAGTTGGTGCTCTGTTCATGTACATAACTTTAATTTTAGCACTGTGTTTACATGGACCAACTGAGACAGCAAACCATTCAATTGTTCATTAGAGTATTGAAAATGCTATGTTTACTTGGAACAACTAAGAGATCAAACCATGATCGATTGCTCGGTAAAAGTATTGAATTTTCTATGTTTACATGGACCAACTAAGACATCAAACTTTGTTGGACTTTGTGGGCTTTTTTTTTTCTCCATTGAACTCCTTTTTTATTTATTTATTTATTTTTTTAAAGACACCATCCTCCAAAAGATTGTAATGAAATCTGTCCATCTCACAATTCATGTTTTTTTTTTTTTTTTTTATACAGACGAGAGTCGAAATCTGGTGTACTCTTTCTGTAGTAGTGGTTAATAAAAGTGAAAAAAAAAAAAAGTACAAAAGAAACAAAAATTATCATTTCATTTCATGACTTAAGATTGCAAATAAGTAAGTAAAAATATACAAAAATAAATTAACATTCTTTTTAAGCATTCAATTTTATTCTTGCAAAACTTTTGTGCTCAATTTCTGGTAAATAGATGCTTGGCATTTGGCATGTTTGTTACCCTTAAAATGTGGAACTTTAGGGAATAAATGAAAGAGCCTTTGCAGACTGTTTGTGTGGTACCTATTGCATGCTCATATCGATCAGAAAGTTTGAGGTGTGATTTAACTAGCCTTACTACGGTGTCTATCAAATTTTATTTCTTCCATCATTTTCATTTTCTCAACTGGTCTAAGGTGTTGGGAAGGGAAAGCTCTTCCCAACCCAGCTTTCGAAGGTGGCTTTCTTTGCAGTTCTCCATTCCTGTAAAAGGGTTTCAAACTTGTAGCTCCAAATTGTCGAACTAACTTTATATACCAATCATTATATTAAGGAGCCTTTGCTAAGAAAATTATGTTGCTTGAGATCAATAATGTATAGAGACCTGACCATCCTCGTATATTATGGGCAACAACTTGAGAACTAACCACCCAAATGTGAGATAAATGACTTATTGAAAATTACATACTCTAGTAGGTAAATTATATTTACCAACCAGTTGATACTAGCTATTATATTCTTTCGAAAGAAAATAGCCTTGCACACATTTTGTAAGTTTACTAGTTGCATATATGTCCATGAATAATAGCATGGATGGCTCTAAGAAGATGAGCTTCACATCGATAACACCTGAGAAACAATGAGCATGGTTGGCCAAGATTGTGGATTGATATTTAAGCATTCAACCACCAGCTTTATGATGGATATCAGCTCCTCCTCAACTTGAGGCAAGGGAGCAAAAAGGCGTTCATCGAACACCATTGAGCAAAATGTTCTCATAAGCTAATGCAGATAGTAAGCTGGAAATGAGATCTCCTTGATGCTTTCCTTTAATCACTTTCAGTGCTGACACTCCAAAGTTGTACACGTCACATTTTTCAGTAACCTTCATTGTGTCCGTATGTGCAACATATCCGTATGTGCCTGCAAAAAGAAAAATATTACATATTCATGCCCCATGCTCTGTGTTATAACCAAAGAGAACGTAGAACTATATAATTAATTACCTGTTGCAACGTATCCGTATGTGCAACATATCCATATGTGCCTGCAACTGCAGACCAAATTGGACGAGTCTAATTTTAAAAGCTTAGCAGCGCCAAAGTCGGATACACAAGCTTCGTACTCATAATCCAACAAAATATTTTTACCTTGATAAGTCTCGATGAACAATTGGCGGTGAGCAATCATGGTGCATGTAAGCCAAAGCATGATCCACTCCTTTAATAACATTCACCCTCTTACTCCAATCCAATTCTTTTGCTTTTTCTTCGATGCTTAGAATTGACGCCAAGCTACCCCTCTCAAGGTACTCGTAAACCAAAAAGGAGTGTTGTGCATGTAAACAGAATCCATAAAGTTTCACAAAGTTCTGATGTTGTATTTCTGTTAATGCCCTCACCTCATCGATAAAAGCTTTTTGATCTTCCATCTCATCATTAGTCAATGGGTGCAGTTTCTTCATTGCTACTATATGAGCTAGTGGTAGCATTGCTTTGTAAACACTTCCCTGTTTTCCCATACCGATACAATATATGGAATTGAAATCATTGGTTGCTTTAATGATTTCGCCATACAATATTCTTCCATCAAAAGTCGATATTGCAAACAGATCTTCAATATTTTGAATATCACTTGGCTTTGTTTCTGAATCTCTCTTTCTTCGTTGAGAAATGCAGAAAATTCCACGAACACAAGTAGAAGTAGAAATGCTCCCAAAACAGGAAATACGGCTAAAAACACAACTCTTTTGTCCTTTGAGATATGTTTATGGCCGCAAGGTTGCAGTCCCCTGGCATTGCCACACAACCCTTTATTCCCTTGGATTGGAGCATCTCGAAAGGCTTGGTTGTTGGGAATGGGACCTTGTAAGTCATTGTAGGATATGTCAATGTACGACAAGCCACGCATAACTCCAAAGGCCATTGGAATGGAACCGGAGAGGTTATTGTGGGAGAGAATCAACTTCTCCAAGCTCTGCAAATTGCTGATTTGCAACGGTATCACTCCTGTGAGTGAATTGTGACTCAAATCTAGCAGGGATAGGTGAACTAACTTACCCATCTGAGCTGGAATTTCTCCGCTGAATTTGTTGTTACTCAAATTCAAATAATTTAGTTTTGAGCAGCCCCCAGACTTCCCATTATTGACCCAGTCAACTTGTTTGTCGACAGGTCAAGATAAAACAGATCAGTGAGCGATCCAAGTTCAATAGGTACCTCGATCACCAGAAAGTTGATTGTTATTCAAAATTAGCTTCAACAAAGAAGTAACCTTTCAGAGTTCCTTTGGAATCTTCCCAACTAACTGATTTGAAGAAAGATCAAGTATATGCAATTGAGTAGACTTTCCAATCTCAGGTGGTATGCTACAGTAATATTATTCCCTACCATCAGTAGAGTGCTCAATTTTGGGCACCTTCCCTTATTTTAAGAGATTTCACCAGCAAAATTGTTGTTGCTTAGACCCATGTAATGGAGGTTCGGATAAACATCAAATGCTTCAAATAGATTTCCACTGAGTTGGTTCCCCTCGAGCCAAAGTTTGATCAAGCTTGTGTAGTTTCTCAAGCTTTTGGGGATCAAACCAATGTGACGATTATTGTTTGCAGTAAAGTTCCGAAGCAATCCACTTTGGCAAAAGTTTTCAGGCAAATAACCAGAAAACTGGTTTTCGTCCATTTGCAGTTTTGCCAACTTTGTCAGATTTACTATATCTTGGGCAATGGGACCATAAAGTTTGTTATCACGGAGAAATAACATTTCCAAGCTACTAAAACTGCCAAATAAAGCAGGAACAAAACCAATGAGTTGATTTTGGCTCAATTCCAGATAAAAAAGAGATTTCAAGTTTCCTAGTTCTTTAGATTTCAAGTTTCCTAGTTCTGGAGTAATGAACTCCGGGGTCCGGCATAGGAACTCCGAGTTCCTGCGTAGTGAACTTCGGGGTGTGACGTAGTGAACCAGGGGGTTGGGGGTGTAGGTGGCGTTGAAGGTTGTTAGGAAGGAGGGGTATTTTTGTCCAATTCATGCCATAAGTACTTTTGGGAAGGAAAATCTTTTGAGAGGACTTTTGGCATGAAAATCTTCTAAATGAGGGCCTTTAGCCAAATTCCCCTTTATAAAATTGTTCAGAAGACTTGGAATTTGAAAAAGTCTTTTGGGCTTTCATATTTTTTTTCAGTCTGATTTTGTTGATGGCAGAAAAATGAGGACGGTTTGCACTTTCCTGGATCAAGGTCTTTATCTCTTTTGCATAAAAAAACATAACATTTTTGGATTGATTGGATGTTGACAAAAGTGGCAAACAGGAAACTTGTGAGGATTTTTTGTCGAGGACTTTCTTACATGAATTTTTCAATATTCTCTTGCTAAAACTTGTAACATGGAAGTAACGACACACTGGCCGATGGTTTATTGGTCTAGCAACAGGTATCTTGATTTTTAGGGAAGAGTTTTCAAAATGGTTATTATTTACTACAAAGGGCAATTCTGTCAAAAAAAAAAATAAAAGTTGTGATTGTTGAAAGAGTAATGCTATATATCCCAAAAAAAAAATCCCAAATCAATCCTAACTTTCATTTATTATTAATTAAAGAATTTACTAAAAAAGAGAAGGGTTAGATCAACCGCCACATCATTTGGGATACACTTTTGGGACAACATGTTTGGGAGATATAACATTTTCCTTGTTGAAAAGGTGAAAAGGTGGGTTCATTTTGGAAATAAATTGAAACCTTGGGAATATTTTAGTACTTTGCCCTAATAATTTTAACACTTTGTTCTTCTTCTTGCATATAGTTCTGCGCTATTATACTTAAGGCATGGCTTATGGTTTGAAATTGAATCCCCAATATTTTGATCTATCCGTACCCTAATTCATTTTGATCCCTAGTACTATTATTATTATTATTATTATTATCATAATGATTACAAGTTATCATTCCAATAAAACTATGGTAATCCCTATAATCTTTTATTTCGCCATTTTGCCATACCTTTTCGTTTTCTTTATGTTGCTTTCTCCTAACATTTTTTATCTTAAAATTTCCCCACCCCAATCCAATGAAGGCACCTTTGTCAATGACCAGTCTTGAATTCGTGGACCAACCCATGCATATTTTGCTTACACCAAAACTTCAACACAACACTAGCTTTGTGTGAAACCTATTTTCATTGATCATTTTCTCTACAGTATGACAAGATTTTCTTTGGGGAAATTGTTCACTGCAGTTCAGAAAGCAAATTCTATACTTAAGGTAGTGGTGGGGATAATGTGATGAACTCATATTTTAAGGGAGGGGGTTGGTTCTGGGATTAGGGGAGTATCATAAATCAGTTAGGTGCTGGTTTGTTCTTTTGTCTTGGCTACTGAACCAATCTATTTGATTTCAAAACATGAATTGGCGGTAATTAAGTAGGGGGACTGAGACTATGGCACAGATAAATCTGAGTCAAAGGCTAATTAAATGCTTTACCAGATTTCATGGCTAATACCTTGTGGGAAAGATTAGAAGCAAGCTCTCTCTCTCTCTCTCTTTCTCTGAACTTCCAAGTGAAACAATGGAAATTATTGTTCAAAATTACTTTCAACCCTTTTACATCAATTCAAGCATTCAAAAATTACCCAAGAAGAAAAAATAACAATATTAAAAAATTAAAAAATAAACATTCTTTTAAGCCTTGAATTTTCTTCTTGCAAAACTTCTGTGATCAATCTCTGCTCATTGTGCTCGGAATTTGGTGTGTTTACAGGTATTAAAATGTAGGACTTCAGGGCCTAAACGTAAGAGCTTTTTGCAGATGGTTTAACTGGCCCTAATACCATGTTTATCATATCTATCAATTTTATTTCTTCCACCATTAATTCTCATTTTCTCAACTAATATAAAGATTTGGGAGGGGAAAGCTCTTCTCAATCCAATTATTGAATGTGACTTTGTTAGCAATTTCTCCATCCTTGTAGATCGAAGAGTTTAATTTTAAACTGTTTGCTTAGAGACTTAATTAACCATCCTCATATATTATAAGCAAGCAGTACTTGAGAACCAACCATCCAAACATGAAAGACAATTAATATAGTGCTCAACAATATCATCAGTGCAATGAATATCAAATTACATGAAAATCATGCAGAGAAACCCAAGCAAATACAATATGTTTACCAACTAGTTAGTTCTAGGCTTCTAGCTATTATATTCTTTGTACACTAAATACTAAATAGCCTATCACACCTTTATTAGATCTCCAAGTATTGCATGGATTATGTCTCTAAGTAGACGGGATGTTGGTTAATACCACTAGAGAAAATCGGTGCATGGTTGGCCGAGATTGTGGATTGACATGTAAACATGCAATTGCTAGCTTAATGATGGACATCAATTCATCCTCAGCATGAAGAATGGGAGGGGAAAGGCGTTGATCAAACACTTCTTTCAGCAATATATTCTCCTTAGCTGGTGAAGATGAAAGAATGGAGATGAGAACTCCTGGATGCTTTCCTTTGATCACTTCTAATGCTAACACTCCAAAGTTGTACACATCACACTTTTCAGTTACGTTCATTGTGTAAGCAAACTCTACAACCAAAAATTAAAATAAAATTATGATCATATATTCATGCCCTATGTGCTGTTTTAATGAACAGAGAAGTACTATATAATTAATTACATGGTGCAACATATCCATATGTGCTAGCTAGTGCAGTCCAATTAGATGAGACTAGCTCTAGAAGCTTAGTAGTGCCAAAGTCAGAAACGCAAGCCTCATACTCGAAATCCAGCAAAATATTTTTGCTTGATATATCTCGAAGAACAATTGGTGGCGAGCAATCATAGTGCATGTAAGACAAAGCATGAGCCACGCCCTTGATAATATTCACCCTCTTACTCCAATCAATTCTCCTACTGCTTCTTATGTGCTCGGCATTGAGGCCAAACTACCCCTCTCAAGGTACTCATAGACTAAAAAGTAGTATCGTGGATGAGAACAGAAACCATAAAGTTTCACAATGTTTAGATATCGTATTTCTGTTAATGCCTTGCCTCATTAATAAAAATTTTATGATCTTCAATCTCATCATTATACAATGGGTGCAGTTTCTTTACTGCTACTATATGATATGGTGCAAGCATTGCTTTGTAAACACTTCCATGCTTTCCCTTTCCGATGCAATATATGGAATCAAAATCATTGGTCACTTTAATTATTTCACCATACAATAGTCTTCCATAATAACTCAATATTGCAAACAGATCTTCATATTTCACATCACTTGGCTTTGATGGCGAATCTCTCTTTCTTCGTTAAGAAATATAGGAAATTCCCACGAACACAAGTAGAAGTAGAAGTGCTCCCAAAAGAGGAAATACAATTAAAAACATGACTTTGTGGCCCTCTTTTTGGATAAGTAAATCTACGTTCGAAGGATTAATGCAAGGTTGCAGTCTGTTGACGTTGCCACACAACCCTTTATTCTCCTGTAATAAAGCATCTTGAAAGATTTTTCTATTTGGAATAGGACCTTGCAATTAATTGTAGGATATGTCAATGTACGACAAGCCATGCATAAAAATAAAAAACAGAATCACAGTATTTCCACTTTCGTTTGCCATCCAAGCACTTGAATTTTTCAGGTCTCTCCCCATGTGCAGGAACCGGTGTAGGAGTAGTGGTTGGTGTCACAACAGGAGGCACAATCACAGTATTTCCACTTTCATTTGCCATTTCTGTATATCCAGAAATTGAAGAACGAATTTAATAATATAAACACTTTAGTTAAAACACAATATTAATCCAAATTCCAAATAGTATTGTCTTAAGATTGTTAGACGAATAATATTTGTATTATCTAGAAATGGATAATATTGTGTCAAACAATTAATTAAAGAATAAAAACAAATTGTATATTAACTCTGTAAACTATAGAATTATATATCAATTCTGATAATAAATAGAATAAGATGAAGAATAGAAGACT
>JAESVK010000960.1:629835-649779 GCA_017140935.1 Hamamelis virginiana
TAGTTAAAAAATTCAAAAAATATACTACATGCCCCCCCCCATATTTTCAGTCCAAAGCCTATAAGGCTATAACTAAGAGTCCAACCCAAAATAATTCATTCATATAGCCCAATTAGAAGCCCAAAGGCAATTCAATTAAAAAAATCCAAATAGAAGCCCAAATTAAAAAATTCAAATTCAATTCAATTAAAAAACCCTAACCCACTTCTCTCTCTTCCTTTTTCTCTCATTTCTTACCTTCACTGCCGTCTCCCACTCAACCACTCTCCCGTCTGCCTCATGCCCCCATGGCCCCATCCTCTAGCTTTGGATAATGGGATCTCCAAGTGCAGACCCCACTTGTAAGTGGTCCCTCTCTCATTCTCTTCCTTTTTCTTTCATTCTTTTTCCATTTTTTGTCTACTAGTGCTTGTAAGGTCCTTCTCTTCCTTTTTCTTTTATTACCTTTCCATTTATTGTCTCTTCCTACCTTCCATTTATTACCTTCCTAGTTCACCGACCACCATTAAAAAAATTTAATTTAATTTAATTTTTGAGTTTTGATTCCAATGAACATAAAATATGTTTAATGTTTTATGGCTTCATATTTTTTTTTTAACAATAAAATATGTATTTATTTTTTTGGGGAGTTAACAACAAGTCAACAACAAAACATTAATTTTTTTTAATGCTCAAAAAAATAGAGTTAATACTTTAATTTCTTTTGTTTTTGTTATGCTTCTCTTTTTATCATGGTTTGGGACTCAATATCCTTATATGTGATTGAAAAAAACTATGGTTGGAATTTTTTTTTGCTTTAAGTTTAAATCTTATATGATTTTTATACATATATATTTTTTTATTTTAAGGATTTGGGAATCTTGATTTTAGAGTGAATGAAGCAAATACGAGATCGTTGAACTTAAATGCTTGGAATTGGAGAATAGCTTGCTTCAAAAAACGGTATGTGGCTTATTATTGGCTTTATTGTTCATATTCATTATTCAGTTTTTATTTATTCAATTGGTTAATTAAGCTAGCTTGTGATATATTTATAATGGTGATAGGAAGTTTGGGATGAGCCAAATGAAAATCCTATTTGTGATTGATTGTTGTAGTATGGTTGTAGGAGGTTGGGGGTGAGCCAATTGAAAACCCTTTGTGATTGAAATTCCTATTTGTGCTTGTTTTTAATAATATTAGTTTATGTTTGAGTGCGAATTAAAATTGCTTAATCTAAATAAATATTATTTTTATTTGATTTATAGATGGGAAAGTCGTCTACAATTAACGAACTCTTCAAAAGAAAAAATGCCAAAAACTTAGAATCTAATGCAACATTGCCAACTCCCACTAATGGTACTCCAATTTCTGAAACCCGTCCTACAAAATCTCAAAGAATTGAAAACAATGAAGTTGAATTAAATTCTTTAGAACGTGATCCAGGAAAGCGTCCGCGAATATGTGATTATGATGTCAATCAACGCGATGAAATTCGACGAGCGTACATTAAGAATGGTACATACCAACCTATGCTTTCAAAGTATCCAAAATATGGATCAGAAGCTCATCCTTGTAGTTTTCAATCTTCATGGTTCAATCTATTTCCTTCGTGGTTAGAATATTCTCCTGAAAAAGATGCAGTTTTTTGCCTACCATGCTGTCCCTCTAATAAGTCTGGGTCTGCATTTACAGTTGATGGATTTAAAAATTGGAAGAAAGTTAGGGATAGGCAAAATTGCGCTTTCTTGAATCATGTTGGGAAAGATCCTAACTCTATTCATAAAATTGCCGAGAAATCGTGCGAGAATTTGATGAAGCAGTGCCAACATATAGAGAGAGTACTTGATAAATTTACTTCTGAGCAAATTGCAAACAATCGACTTCGACTTAAAACTTCAATTGATTCAGTCAACTGGCTTGCATTTCAAGGTTGTGCTTGCATTTCAAGGTTGTGCTTTTATAGGTCAAGATGAAAGTCAAAGTTCAATCAATCGTGGAAATTTTCTTGAAATGATAAGTATATTAAGTTCATATAGCAAAAATGTTGCGAAAGTTGTATTAAATAATGCTCCCAAAAATGCTTCATACATATCATCAAAAATCCAAAAAGAAATTTTACATGCCATTTCAACCAAAGTGAAGAAGGCAATTCGTGATGAGATTGGTGATGCAAAGTTTTGTATAATTGTTAATGAAGCTCGCGATGAATCAAAGAATGAGCAAATGGCTATAGTTTTGAGATTTGTTGACAAATATGGCAATTTGAGAGAGCGTTTTTTTGGGCTTGTTCATGTCTCCAACACTGCAGCATTAACTCTAAAAAATGGGATATATTATGTATTGTCTCATTACAATTTAGATATTCAGAATATTCGAGAGCAAGGATATGATGGTGCAAGTAATATGCGGGGAGAGTGGAATGGATTGCAAGCCTTGGTTTTAATGACTGTACATATGCTTACTATATCCATTGTTTAGCACATCGCTTACAATTGGCATTAGTTGCTGCATCGAGAGACGTTATCACCATTCATCAATTTTTTAATAAATTAATTTATATTGTCAATATTATTGGTGCTTCATGCAAGCGTAATGATGAATTGAAAGTAGCTCAAGCCTCTCAAATTTCACATTTGATTGCCATTGATGAGCTCGAGACTGGTAAGGGCCTTAATCAAATTGGCACTTTAAAACAAGCAGAAGATACTCGTTGGAGTTCTCACTTCAAATCTATTTCTAGCTTGACAAATATGTTCAGTCCAACTTGTGAAGTTCTTCTTAATATCATTGAGGATGGAACTACTTATGCTTAACAAGGAGATCGGACTCAGCTTACCAAGCATTGACATCATTTGAGTTTGTCTTCATCTTACATCTTATGAAAAAAATTATGTAAATTACTGATTTACTTTGTCAAGCTTCGCAATATAAATCTCAAGACATTTTAAATGCCATGCATCTTGTTTCATCAACTAAATCACTTCTTCAAAAGTTGAGAGATGATGGATGAAAAGATTTACTCACCAATGTGAAAGCATTTTGTGAAGTACGCAACTTAGATGTCCCGGATATGAATGCCTGTTATGTTTCAAGAGGAGGTCGAGCTCGTCATCTACAAGGTGAATTTTCAATTGAACATTATTATCATATAGATATTTTTAATACTACAATTGATTCTCAACTACAAGAATAAAATGATCGGTTTAATGAGCATGCAATGGAGTTGCTTATACTTAGCTCGACTTTGGACCCTCGAAATGGTCAAATGGATATGAATCTATCAAAGTTGATGATGTTTGCTTGGTAGATAAATTTTATCCGCAAGACTTCATAGATGGTGAGAAAGTGCAATTGAAAATGGAACTTCGCCATTATGAGTGTGATGTTGTTCAAGATACAGAGTTTCAAAAATTGTCCTCTATTTCTAAACTGTGTCAGTGGTTGGTGAAGACTGGAAGATTAGCAATCTATCAGCTTGTTTATAGAGTGATCGTTCTTGTGCTTACTATTCCAGTTTCTACTGCAACAATAAAACGCTCATTTTCAGCCATGAATATTGTCAAAACTAGGCTTCGCAATAAAATAGAGGATGAGTTTCTTACGGACTCTTTGATTTTGTATATTGAAAAAGAAATTGCTATGGAGTTTAGCAAAGAATCAATCATAGAAGACTTTCGAGATTTGAAAGAACGTCGAGTTCCTTTTTGATAGATTATTCAATTGAAACTTCCTAGTTTTTGAATCATGTTTGTTTTCTTTTTTTTTTAAGAAAAAAACTTTTTGTTATGACTGAATATATATTAGTTTTATTATTCATGAAGAAATTTAGTTTTGAATCTTAATATATTTATGTATTTGAATTTTGAATTTTTATCTTTAATGTTTTCCCCCCCCCCCCAAGATAAAATCCTGGTTCCGCCATTGGCAGACACAGTGAACTAGAACAATGCCTATCTCTCTCTAGAACATATGCAACAATGAAAAAAGACTCAATGAATTGAATGAATGGACTCTAGACTCGTAGCCTATTTAAAGACTAACTGGTGCCCCTTCATGCAGTGCACAAGGGCACCAATACAGACATGGCCCTGTGAAGAGCTGTTGCAAAACCAAACAGAACCCTTCACCATTGCAGAACAGTCATGACTTGGGGAGCTGTATATTTATTCTAGGTTGGCCCAAAAAGATAATGGGCTTAGTCTAAATGACCTGACCCAACCCAATTTGGGCGGGCGCGCATGCGATTTGGATCAAGACCAAGTTTGGGTAGGTCCTCTCCCCTCACAAAACTTTGGTACCCCTTGGGGCTCAACCCATAGGTCCAATGTAAGAGTATATAAGCACACAAGGTTGCTACTATTTATTCAATATGGGACT
Organism: Hamamelis virginiana; assembly: GCA_017140935.1. Taxonomy (NCBI): domain Eukaryota; kingdom Viridiplantae; phylum Streptophyta; class Magnoliopsida; order Saxifragales; family Hamamelidaceae; genus Hamamelis; species Hamamelis virginiana. The sequence goes on from JAESVK010000960.1 coordinate 634,195, forward strand.
AAGATGACCATCACCTTCAACCACTTTCAAATGGGTGATTTTAAACTACAATTTCTTATTCAAAACATTAGGATTTGGAGCTTATTAATACAATACATTTATCTTCTTTTTGAGATGAATGCATTCCAATATGAATCCACTTCAAAAGACTTATGGGACCCATATATAAGTAAAGCTAAAGTAGCCTACTTATGCTCAAAATATAACAATTAATCTAAATTAATCTGATAATAAAGAATTATCTGCAATGCTGAAGGCATCTGATAATGTGGAAAATGCTAATGTGCCCATCCAAATTTCTCGTAATTGTCGTTCCCGTCCCCGCATTACTGTCCTTATATTTTTACTGTCCTTATAGAAGACAGTGAAAATATACCAAACAGTAAAAACACAGTGAAAATAAAAACACAGGAAAAAAACACAGTGAAAATGATAAAAAACATAGTGAAATAAAAACACAAAAAAAAAAATACAGTGAAAATGATAAAAACACGGTGACATTTCCACTATGTTGAGGTTTTTACTGTGTCCGTTGTCCAACATTTTCACTATTGGACGGAAAATGGAAACGGGAATGTGTGCATGACGCTTAGCATCACTCCTGATAATATATGTATTGAGAGAGGCTAGCTAGCTAACGTTTAGCAAGAATGGCCGGTCTTGGTTGTTATTAAGTTAAGCTTATCCATTGTATATATAAATAAACAATAATTCATCAAGGACTCTCGAGTTTTGTGAGAGCCTCTTCGGCCCTTTTACAATCTAAATTAACTCTTATCTTCTAAATTTCATACATGAATTTTTCAATGTTATCTTGCTGAAACTTGTTACGTGGAAGTGACGTACGATACACTGGCCAAAAATCCTTTTTAATGAAAAATGCACCAATTTGTTCATAATCATAGCTTCTTTTTTCTTTTTCTTTTTCTTTTTTTCTTTTTTTGGGCTCATAGCATTAATCATATTTTAGTTTAGTGTGCATGTCTTTTCATTGTTTTGCCTTAATGTATTAGAAAGTCACTAAACCAGAAATTGCTTAGAAATATATTGCTTGAGAGTCAACACAAATGATTTAACATATTCAGAATGAAGATACATGCATCTCTTACTTGTGAAGGGCAGTATTGTCCAAAACAATTCATTCTTAACAAGATGGCAGTTTGGGCTTCAGGGTTTTTGGATTAACATTTCTTAAATAATTTTATTACTTACTAGGCCACAAATCCTTTTAATTGAAGATTGTTAGCCTTGTGGCTTCAATCCAACTTTGTTGAATGATTTTGATGATAACAAACATTGTACTTTGTTTATTCAATTGTGCATATAAATACTTTGTTATACACTCTTGTTAATTGTCAAACATTATACAGTGATTATTTGACTAATCTTGTTGCTTAATTGATTTTATCATATAGTTCTTATATATCTATCTTAGTATATATGATTATAAGAACAGGATTCAAGTTATCTTTGAAGTGAAGCTCAACCATCATGAAGATGAAGCTCATGCACTACATTGAACCTTATGTGAATATGTATATATTGTATATTCACAAAGGACCATGAAGAGAACCATTGCATTGATGCAATCCATTCATGAAACCAAGCTCAAGCCTAGCACAAGCCAAGCACAAGACTTGAAGATTCATTTATGAAGATCTTTCTTTTATTCTTATGTGGGTGTTTAGGTATTTTACTTGTGTATATCTCTCTTTAAGATGAACTACATTGGCTCAATTGACTATAATTTAAAGACCGTAGGTTTTAACTTTGGAAAATCTCATTTTGGTCAAAAATTGATTCAAACTCATAGTGGGCTATATGGACTCAAAAGGACAAAATGTTTTATACTTATTGTTTTGACTTATATATCTTTTGGAAAACATTTTGAACTAGCCAAGACTTAGTGGGAACAAGTGTACATGATGAGTCGAAGTTGCAAACCTTGTTTTGAGTTTAAACTCTTAAGACAGCCGACTTTTTGCTCAAGACAATCGACTGTTTGGTTACTTGTTTGCCCTGTACTCGACTATTTAGTCGATCGCTTGAGACAGTAGCTGAAACATGATTTTTAATAGCAAGACAGTCGACAGCGGACTGTTTGCTCAAGACAATTGACTGTTTGGTTACTTGTTTGCCCTGTACTCGACTATTTAGTCGATCGCTTGAGACAGTAGCTGAAACATGATTTTTAATAGCAAGACAGTCGACTGTCTGCTTCAAAGAGTCGACTGTTTGCCCGAGTCTACTTGTAACGGCTAGTTTCTGCTTATCCCAAACGGCTCTATTTTTGCCTCTAACAGCCATATTCTTTGACGGGTCTATTTAAACTCATTGTATGAGTCTTGAATTAACTAATAATCATACACAAACATACACAAACTTAGTTTACATCATTTTGTGTGATATTAGTCAATTGATTCATCATTCTCGCTTGAAGCGAAATAAGTTCATATATTTGAGAGACATTAGTGAGAGCTTATTTGTACATCATCTTCTCTTTGAGGAGTTCTCTATTTGTACACATTCACAAATTATTGTGTATTCTTGTGAGCTAAGGGTTGGGTTGTAACCCTTGTGAAGTTTGAAGTTTGTTTGTTCAATTTCAAGCTTAAGAAGTAGTGCTCTCGGTAAGAATCTTCCACCGTTAAAGAAGATTGTGGGTGAGGGTCTTCCACCTTAGAAAAAAGGCTGTTGTAAAGGTTTCTCCACCTTGAAGGAGTAATCCTATAGTGGATTGTCGAATCCTCGAGACGGAGATCTTGAGGCGTGGATGTAGGCGGAGACCGAACCACGTTAAAATCCTTGTGTTTGAATCTCTCTAACTTTTCTCTTGTATTTCAATTTATACTTGCTATATTATTTGTTGAGTTGTGATTCAAACCTATTTTCTCTCATCTCCAATTAATTTTATTAACTTGTTTATCTTCCGCTAAATTTAATTGAACCATAATTTTTATTTGGTAATTATTTTTTAAAAGTTTGTAAAACCTCTATTCAGCCCCCCTCTAGAGGTATATACTTGGGCCAACAAAGATTTCTTTTCTTGAAGAGTAATCTATAGAAAGCCCACTCGAACCCATAAGCTATATTAAGGAATTAGCTCAATCCTTTCCTTGAAAACTTTTCCATATTGATGAAATCATGATTTGATTCCAAGTATGGATAAAATCATCTAAAGACTTTATTAGACTTATTGATCTAGTAGAGTGTATTCCCACATTCAGGGAAGAGATTTCGGATTCGAGCACATGAAGATGCATAATACCCATTTATTAAAAATCTAGAGACTTTATTAGCAAATTTTTTGTCGGTACCTCCATCAATGACCAGTTTTGGATTAATTGGTGGACTAACCCATATTTTTCTTGCCCCAAAACATTAACACAAAACTTGCTTTGTGAATTATATTTTCACTGCCCATTTTCATTCTCTCAGTCAACAGCATGGAAAGAGTTTCGATCTCTTAGGAAAATTATTTTCACTGTTGAAATATAATCATTAGATAAAGCAAACTCTAGATTAAGGTGGTGGTGGGAATACGATGAATTCATTTTTATTTTTGTTTTTCATATTTTTTAAACCTCTAATGTGACAGTACCAAACTCCCTCTCCCTCTATATCCGGTCTTCATGAATTATTCTCCAAACAAGTTTGGTATAACCATCATCATTTGTTGCTTTGGTCTTTATGATACCCAATCCATATATCCCTTCTACAACTTTGTTGCAAAAATTATTGTTGAAAATTATTTTCAACCTTTCTACATCAGTTCAAGCATTCAAAAATTACTCAATCAAGAATAAAAATAACAATATACAAAAACAAATATTCTTTTTAAGGGTTTAATTTTCTTCTTGCAAAAATTTTGTAAACAGCCCCTAGTCATTGTACTTGGTATATTTGGTGTACGTGTTTAGAGCATCTCTAACGGATGTAGAAAGTGTAGTTCCAATTAATATCAAATTGAAACTTGTAAATTAAGAAGATTTCAATGGTTTTTGTTTATATTTGGGGCTTGCAGCTACTGCTTCATACCTTTATTTATACACTAATCACCCATAGCTATGATCTACATTGTCCTTGATATGTCTTCATCAATTAATCAATGAGACTTATGTGACTTGGAAAAGTCTCTTGCATGTGCTTTGATATTTTCTCACTCCTATAAAATTGATGGAATCAAATGTAGATGGTTTAATTACACTTAGGTCAAGGTCTTTTCCTTGTCCATTATAAGGCAAAAAGATGCATTTTTGTTTTGACTTGGATATTAACATTTTTGGATTGATTGGATGGAATCAAATGTAGATGGTTTGCACTGTCCTGGCCAGATCAAGGATACATTTTGGATTGATTGAATGTTGACACAAGTGGCTCACAGGAAACTAGCTTGTGAGGATAAGTGATGAATTTTTCGTCGAGGTCTTCTATACATGAATTTTTCAATGTTATATTACTGAAACTTATAACGTGGAAGTGACGGCAAGGGAGAGTTTTAACATTTGAGAATATGGAAATGCATTGATATTCATTTGTTAAAATTAAGAGGCCGAGATTATGGTGAGGATAGATTTCTATCTATTGAAAAATAAATAAATAAATAGATAAAAAGAAGTGACAGCATATGTACTGTGGAACTAATTACACTGCTCAATTAGTGTTTTGGGCATATCTCTTTCTATTCAGGAGATTAAAGCACATAAGCAACAAAAATAATGTCTTGATAGGGCATTACAATATAACACGTCCTGAACAGTATGATATGTAGACCATTTGATTTCCAATCAAAACTTGTTGGACTAAGTTCATATAATCATATTTGATCACCATTAACATCCTTCTAACCATTCACTACATAACGCCTTTATATCTTCTTATTGAAAGATTTTAGTACTTTGATTAGAAGTCGATTGACCCTAGGTTTGCCCTAAGGTCCATGACCTTATTTTGATGATAACTAAACCATACATTTTATCTACCAATAATAAAAGGAGTTTGCTACTAATGATCTTCTTTGTTAGGAGTTTGCTAAATTTATGCAAGATAAGTTCGAAATGAGCATGATGGGAGAATTGACTTTCTTCCTTGGACTTCAAATCAAGCAAACCAAAGAAGACATTTTGATCAATCAAGCTAAGTATGTGAAAGACATGTTAAGGAAATTTGGCATGGAAGGTGTAAAGTCTAGTCTTACACCAATGAACCCCACAACTAAGCTTGACCTTGATGAAAATGGTAAGAAGGTAAACCAAAAATTGTATCGAGGTATGATTGGTATTCTTCTTTATTTAACCGCAAGAAGACCGGATATCATATTTAGTGTATGTTTATGTGCTAGATTTCAAGCTAATCCCATGGAATCCCACTTGTTTGCCGTTAAACGTATTTTCAAATATCTTGTTGTGACTCATGATTTAGGCTTGTTATATCCCAAACATACTTCTTGTCAACTTACTAGTTCTTCGGATGCGGATTTTGCCGGTTGTAAAACCTACCGAAAGAGCACTAATGGCACTTGTCATTTTATTGGCCATTCGTTTATCTATTGGTTTAGTAAGAAACAAATTTCGGTAGCTCTTTCCACCACCGAAGCGGAATACATTGCAGCCGGAAGTCAAGTATTGTACATGAAACAATAACTTGAAGACTATAGGATGCATTTCACTCGCATACCTATTCATTGTGATAACACTAGTGCAATTAATATTTCTAAGAATCCTTGCTTGCACTCACGCACAAAACAATTGAAATTATGCACCATTTCATTCGTGACCATGTGCAAAGGGGAGATGTTGAACTAGAATTTGTTAATTCGGACAACCAATTGGCGGACATCTTCACGAAACCTCTCCAAGAGGATCTTTTGCACAATTCGGCATGAACTTGGTATGGTTAGACCAATGGAATTATAATTGTTCATATTGTGTTTGTGTATCCTTTTTGTTGTATTCTCCTATTTCTCTTCTCTTTTATTACCTTTTTGAGATGACAAATGAGGAGAAATATTTGAATACTTTGAATGTATGAGCTTGTGTTGCTTCCATATATTTCATTGCTTATTGAATATGTTGATTTAACCATGTTTGCTGTGCTAAATTGAGGGGAAGCTTTGCTCTTTATTTATAATTCAAAGATATGGTTTATCATCATCAAAAAGGGGGAGATTGTTAGCCCTAAGGTCCTTGACCTTATTTTGATGATAACTAAACTATACCTTTTATTTAACAAGTGGTTTAGTATTGTGTCTTCATAGATTCATAATTACATCTTATTGGAGCTATCATCAACATTCATCAAGCAATTTTAATGTGCACATTATTCGTTCAAGCTCATGGAGTTCAAAGCTTAAAGTTCGTGAAGATTCAAAGCTTAAAAGATGAAGCCATTAAAGAAGTTCAATCCTTGAAGACCAACTTGAAGACTTGCTCAAGCTTATGAAGACCTTTTGAAGTCAAGTTGCTCTCCTAGTGATTAGGAATTCTTTGTAAGGTCTCTCTCATGCTCAATGATTGCATAGCTCAAGAGAAAACTTTTTCCATCTCATTTTGCATTAGCATTCATGCTTGAAAACATTTTCAAAATTGGCCAAAAATGTTTTGGAACACTTAGTTAACTTGCCCAAGTGTTTTATGTCGATTTTGACTTAAGAATTTCGAAATATTGACATTGCAACTACCCTAGTCGATTAACCCTTTAGTCCTAGTCGACTAAGTGAAGTACAGAGACAGTGTTTTGAGAAATTCTAAGTTAGTCGACTAAGCACCCTGGTCTAGTCGACTAATAGTTTCTTAGTCGACTAACCTTGTTCTACTAGTCGACTAATGGAAGGACCAGAGGACCTGTTTTGTTGCAAAGTTGCTAGTCGACTAATGACCTCTTACTAGTTGACTAATCATTCCCGAAGAAAATTTCCCAAAGTGATTTTAAGTTGCTAGTCGACTAATACCCTTGTTCCTAGTCGACTAACAAACCCAGATTTTGTTCAAACTTGTTTTAACTTAGCTAGTAGACTAACCCTTAATGCCTAGTCGACTAACCGAGCCCGGGAATTTAAAACCTTTTGAAAAATGACTTGTTAGTCGACTAACCACCTTGTCCTAGTAAACTAATGGTTCTGCAACTTCAAAACGGCTCTTTCTCTTTATGGCTAATCAAGCATTAAATGATCCCCAACCACCCTAATCTTCTCCAATCTGACTCTAAAGATTTCAAACGGCCATTTTGGCCCTAGTTTTCGATATATAGTGGTTTGGCTCTCATTTATGATTCACCTACACTATTCATTATCATTTATTGAAGCTATTACTCTCAAACTCTCTTCATTCATTGCTTCTCTTTGAGAAAAATATGAGCTATTGTTGTTGAGCATCGAGTGACCATTTGTTCATCTTATATTTATTACAAATCAGATTTGTGAAGCATTTATTGTAATACTCTCCATTCATCTTGTATTTATTGTGAGATTGTAAGGGTTTTGAGAACTTTTGAGGGTGAGTTGCCTTCCACTTTGAAAGAAAGCAAGTGTAAAGGTTTCTCCCCCTTGAAGGAGATTGCATAGTGGATTAAACCTCTCGACGAAGTTCTTGAAGCATGGATGTAGGCGGAGACCGAACCACGTAAATCGTTGTGTTTGATTCTCTAACTCAAACTCTTGTATTTCTATTTGATTACTTGCTATTTCATTTGCTTAGTTGTAATCTAATATTGCATTCTTGTATATCCTTATTCAAAGATTTTAAAATTTTGTATTCCATTTTTGAAAGATTTTTTATTTGCCTATACTCTATTCACCCCCCTCTAGAGTATATTTGGGCCAACACCTAGGTCACCTAAAACTAATTGGATTTAGTCTAGCACCATGTGAGCAAAGATTCAAGGCTGTGTCCAAGGGGTCACCCAAATGTTGTTTCTTTTCCTCATTTAATAAAATAAAGGAGCAACCAGCCGCATCTCAAATCAATAAGGCAATAAATCCATTTAGGGTGTGTACAGTTACCTGGAAATTCAAGTTGAGAATTATGAATTCCTGGGAATTGATGAAAATTCTACTGTTCGTTTGATAAAATTTGTGGGAGTGGCAATTAATTCCATTACATTTCAATTCCCATGAACACAGAGGAATTGAAACTCCCACCTCTACATGTGGCAATCGCCAATTCTCTAATTACTTAACTTTTACAAGATTACTAATATTAAATTCAAAATTCATCTTTCTTTACCAAAAATTTTGATTTTTGAGTATAATTGTCAAAAATTAATTAATTTAAACTAAAAATAATAGTTGTCAAACTTTCAATAGCATTCTTTCATTTTCTAAAAATTATGTAACTTTGTTAAAATATGTGACTTTTTCATTTAAAATAACTTAAAACGGCAAAAGACAATATAATTTTAGCAAAATAACATCTACTTTTAATATAAATAATCAATCAAGATAATTTTTTTTATAAAAATTTTAGGATCATCCGAACAATAATTTTACTTTTCGAGAGTTTAAATTCCCGAGAGTTGACAATTCTTGAGAATTAAATTCTCAGCAAACGAACAGACCCTTAGCTCCATTTCTTCAGAATTACTCATTATAAATTTAGCTGCATTTACCACTTATATTTAACAAAACTTCGAAACATTAATTAAATTTTCAAATAAAATCAACTAATCATTCAATTTCCTCTTTACCATTTTAATAAAAGGAGCCCCATTCGCCCCAAGGACAAGTACCAACCGTAAGCAATACTTGGTAACTTATATGGCATCTCTCCCCGTCTTATAAAAGGGAGGTTTGTGGTTCAAAACTTAGCACTGAGGGGATTATTTGGGATTTGGGTTTTCTATCGCCCTGGAAAAAAGAAGGAGAGGAAAAAAAAATTTTAAAAAAATGTAAGTACTTGGAATCATCATTTTTCACAAAATTAGACCCTTGAAATCGCATCAAACACTTAAAAGAATGAAATTATAAAGTCAACACTAGAGTTTGGTGTGCTCATATTTACTTCTATAATGAACCTTTACAAAAATAATATTTACCATTATTTAAAAGGATACATTTACCAAAACAAAAAAGTAGATACGAAATTTCAACACACCCACTACTTTTATAACTACATTCTATTTTTCACTCTAATCTTTTAAAAATCACCTTTTTAAATATATTTTAATATTTAATTTATTTTTTCAAATTTCTTAAAATATTTTTTGTCTTTTTCTTCGCAAGCGCATCGCATGTACTACAAGTCTAGTTTTCAAGAATTACAGAAATGATGTATAGGTATTCAGTATTTTATGTTTGATTTTAGTTGTTTAGAATTTTATTTTTTTTTAAACAATAAGTTATTCTTTTAACAAGTTTTAGATGATTACCTCTCTAGTTAATCAAACATATTGTGAGCAATACAACCAAATAAGAATACTTTAGGTTAATTAAAAATTCTCATTTAAAAAAAAAATAAAGAAATTTGATGGAAAAAAGCATATAAAACGCACAAATCAATTACGCAAATTTCATATTAAAAATTTAGAGATAATTTTGCCATTGATCCCTGTACTTTAAGGGGTTTTTCAATTTGGTACTTCAAAAAAACAAAAACAAAAACCTTTCAATCAAGGAACCAAAGTTTGTTGAGTTTTTCAATCAAGGAAAATCAGTAACAGACATTTATTACAAAGAAATGCTGATGTAGTTCACTAAATCGATTCATTCTACTAGTTCTTCAACCTTTGGTCGGGTCAACTTGGCCTAAGATGAAACCCATTTTCTACACTTATTTGGCAAACTTTGAACAATTCAACTCCTTTATTTTAATTCTAAATTGGAAAATTAAAAGTACTTCGAAAAGCTTACAATACCAAGTTTCAACCCCTCTAGGCCATGATCATCAAATCTTTCAAAATCATAGGGAACAATGAGTTCAAAGTAGGCAGATCACTATAGAAAAACAACTCGAAAACCAAATTTTGAACCGGAACCGTGTGCAGTTTGAATGGGGTTCATGGCTGTTCTAACAAGATTACCTATCCAGCCATACATATTAGCATTTTGTCACTTTAATAAATCTCTGTTACTGATTTTGCTTGATTGTAAACTTAACAAACTTTAGATCCTGATTATATTGAAATATTTTTATTCGAATGCCTAATTGAAAAACCCTCGAAAGTATATATAGGCCGGGTACTGAAGCAAAATTAACCCTGTAATTTAAAGCAAAATCTTTGCTAAAAATATTAACAAAACTACAGGTAATATTTTACAAGACTAGACATTGTACACACAATGAGAGTTGTTAGTAGGTACATGAGTAATCTAGGAAAGCAGCATTAGGATGCGGTCGAACAGATTCTAAGATATCTGAAAGGCTCTACAGATGTATCACTATGCTTAACAAGAGCATATTTAAAGCTATATGGTTATGTGGATGCTAATCGAGTCGGTAATGTTGATAGAAAAAAAAGTACTACTAGTCAGGTTTGTGTATACTCTGGGTGGTACAGCTATGTGTTGAGCTTCAAAGTTGCAAAAGATTGTTGCTCTCTCTACTACAAAATCTGAATATGTAGCTGTGACTAAAGTTGGAAAGGAAATGGTTTGGTTGTAGGGTCTCTTGGATAAATTGGGTATGAAGCATGAAAATGATATTTTACACAATGATAGTCAGAGTGTCATTTTTCTTGCTAAGAACCCAATGTTTCATTCTAGGATGAAGCACATACAGTTGAGATATCATGATTACATCATGTATTTGCGTCTTTCTATTGCATTATTCCCACCATTTTGTGTTTTCTTGAGCCAATTTTATATGTGAATAGATGTTTTTTTATGTTTTCTTGTTTTTCAATGCCTTGTAGGAAAAGTGCAATAAAATTGATGCTTTTTGCATGCAAAGTGAGAGCTTGGAGTCAAGCCTTGGAAGTCTTCAAAGGTCATGGGACTTGTATAACATACTTTTAAGTGTATCTAGATACCACATATCAAATTTCAAAGCTAAATATCAAATGGTTTGGGAGATATGAGCAAATGAAGTCAAGAAGTGCAAAAAGGACCAATCTGGGTATTTTGAAAAATTGTTTCTCACTAAATTGAATTAAACTATAAGACTACTATGGTTGGAAAGAAGACTTCTCAAGCTTCACAAGCATATAAAGATCATCCAAATCCGACTCCGAACGAGAAAGTTATAAGCATTTGAAGTCGGAGACATTTTTAAGGCATTTTTGAAGAATCTGAGATGAAAAGGTGGTACCAGTACCAAGCACAGAAAATCAGTTTTTAGTCATTTTTAAGGTCAAAAACTATTTGCATCAGTACCACTAACCCGTGGTACCGGTACCGAGGCCCAAAACCTGCATTTTCAGCTTGTAAAATGCCCTTTTGTTTAGGGGCAATATAGATATTTCAAGGGTACATTAGGAAAACTTTTGGGGGCCCATTTAAAGGCATTTTTCAGCCATTTTGAGGAAGTTCCATTAGGTTTAGGTTAAGGTTTTCTTTGTTCTTCATTTCTTAAAAGTACAAGGGTGTAAAATGCCCTTTGTATTCTCACTTTCAAGTAATAGAAATAGCATTTATTTCAAGTTTCTTTCATATATAGTAGTTGTTCTTACATTTTTTTCTTGTTTTATTGCTTTTATAGAGTTCTAGGTTCTCAAGGTTGGATTCCATGGGTGATTTCCATCCCACAGCTATGGTAATATGTTTTTTCTCCATTTTTATGCCTTGAATATTGGTTGGATGATGTTCAATACTCTTTATTTCTTGAATCAACTTGGTTTTGTATCTCTTGACCATTTGTAGACAAGTTTTAGCTTGGCACAAATGGTGCTTGAACCATATGCATTCCAAGTGTTTGCTAAAATGCCCCAGTGAGTATTTTTCATTAATTAACCCTATTTTCTTTGTGTTTTGTGTTTGAATGGTTATAAATGCTTTCATATTTGAACCCTCTTGGTTTTGTATCTTCTTAACTACTTGCAGACAAGCTTTGCTTGACACATGTAGTGCTTGAAATTATATGGACTCCAAGTGTTTGATGAAATGCCCAAGAGAATGTTTATTTCCATTTGACACCCTTGTACTTTTGTTGCTAAATCCCCCATCAAAGACCATTCTTCAATGGATCCTAGATGAGAAATCCTTGTGAGAAATTCATGTTCCTAAGTTGTGAATGGAATGAAACCCAAGAATCCAACCATTTACATTTCATTGTATTTTCCTTTAATTTAGTCATTTTAGTTACTCTCTACAACTCCACACACAACAACCATTGCTTTTTACACTTTATTTACATTTTTTGGGTAGCAAAACCTAAGAATTCACCCTAGAACCTCCCAATCCCTGTGGAAATGACCATGGGTACTCCCGTATATTATTATGCTTGACGATATTTGATCCTACGCTTGGGATTATTAAGCATCGTGTTTTTAGTTCAAGCATATCTCTTTATTTGATCTCCGCTTGATAATGGACAATTAAAACTTGAGAAGATTCGTGGAATTGAAAATCCGGCAGATATATTGACCAAAGGTATTTCTATTGAGAAATTGAAGTTGTGCACAACCTCAGTTGGTCTCCAAGCTTGAGGACAGGTGGATGAGTTGTTGTGGTGGTAGCTATGTTTGGAGGCATATAGATTCATTTTGGTTTTGGTGTTGGTGATTGGATTAATCTCCAAGTGGGAGATTTTTGGGCTTTGTGGAGCCTAGTTGTGTGTCCAATCCATGACCCAATTATTAAAAGCTTGTTGGCATCTAGAATATTTGAAGACATGCTAGAGTTTAGGATATATATATATATATGAGTTTGTGATGGTTTGGGATTATGAATCGGCTTAGCTATATATATATATATTGTAGCTTCTAATTGGGATTTATGATTATAATGATATTGTTTGACACCCTTTTGTAATGTTCCCTAAAATAGTGAAATCGCTGCAACTCTGTGGACGTAGCCTTAGTTTTAGGTGAAACACGTAAATCTTTGTATCGTTTGTGATTCTTGTTTGTGCAATTTTCTTCTGTTTTGATGATAACAAATATGTTTTGTGAGTTAATATGTTTCTCTAGTGATGCAAGATTCATACTTGTTGAAACTATCTTGAATGCATCAAAGACTCAAGCAAAACACAAGCCAAGAGCCTAAACCTAGCTTATGATGACTTAAGCTCAAAGAGGAATCAAGAAGACTCAAGACATCAAGCTCAAAGAGGAATCAAGAAGACTCAAGACATTTCAAGACTTTGTACTCATTGTTTATTATTGTCTCTCCATGCCTTAAGGTCATTTGTAAAGCTCTTAATTGCTAAAAGCTAAAATTGCTCAAAATGACCACAATTTAGCCTTAGGAGATACACATAACTTTCTTGGACTTATTTTCTTAGTAAAACTTTTTCTCAATGATTGATGTCTCTCTCAAGGATGGAATCATTGGCCTCTTGCCCACTTTTATTCAAAAAATTGTTTTTTTTTTTTTCAAAATCTGGCAAAACTGTTCAAATGAGCCTGCAAAGGCGTTCAAATGGAGGTCCTTGTTTGAACGGGACAGAGGCTGCACATCGGAGGATTTAACCGTTAGAACAAATATCGAACCGTACCTTGGTCCGTTCAAACGCATATCACTATTTCTATATTTAACGGTTAGTCTGTTCGAATGGGCCCTCTAGCCATTCAAACAGTGTAAGCAGATCTCTCACATCTGTTGCATTTAATGCCCCCAACTACCTTGTTTGTGATTGGATAAGTGAAAAACGGCTCTATTTGACTGAAAGGCTATATAAGCTCACTTTCCCCTTCTTTCAAACATTACCAAGAGCAATTACTCATATCCTCCAAAGAGATATCACTAATACTTTGTCATTACTCTCTCAACTATCTCTCAAAGAGCATTGATTAGTGATTAACAGTTAAAGAGTAATTAGTGTGAAGCTTATTTGTTGTACAATCAGCTTGTTGAAGCATTCTCTTGTACACTACTCATTTGTTCATTTTTGGATGCTAGGGTTTGGGAAAACCCTTTGTAAAACTTGGTGTTTGTTGGTCAAACACAAGTTTTTTGCTGTAAGGTTTGATCTCTACCGGTCAATGGGATCATCATAGTGGATTTGGGAATCTTTGAGCTTGGTGCTTAAGGTTTGGACGTAGGCTTGGTGCCGAACCACGTTAACATCGTTGTTTGATTTCTCTATCTCTTCATCTCCTTTATATTTGCTGCATTATATTCTTGTCTTGTTCTTTATATTTGATTATTTGCTTGTGAATTAAAAATTGACATAGGATTGCCTTAGAAACTATTCAACCCCCCCCCCCCCCTCTAGTATCTCTAGTTGGGACAACACGGCCTAACATAAGTTCCCCATTGCGATCTCTCTCAACTCAATAATTAATCATCATCACAAAAGAAAACAAATACAAAGTCCAAAGATCAGAGAGATTTAATGTTCATATTAAAGAAACAGAGAACAGTAATGTAAACAACTCACATGACATCAATGAATGTTTTTTATCATTAGAAATATAAACATGTTAAAAAAAACAAAGAGATTCAAAAAATTCACAGTAATACGAAAAATACAAGAACAACATATCAAAGATCATTAACAAAAGATTTTTTTTTTTTTTTTTTTTTTTTTTTTTTAAAAAAGGAAAAAAAATTTTTTTTTTAAAAAAAAAAAAGTAAAAAAAAAAAAAAAAAAAACAAAAAACAAAACATAATTAAAAAAATTTTTTTTTTTTTTTTTTTTTTTTTGTTTTGTCAAAAAGGTAAGAAACTTCTTTTATTAAGATAAATCAGTGAGCATACAAAGATAAATCTTCCACTAGAGAAGGTGCTAACCTGAACATTAAATACAAATTTAAACAATTAAATTCCAACCTTTTATTTATTAGGTCAGATGGGCAAATCCGTCTCTATAAAAATAAAAATTTACCTCCAAATCCGTTGACAATCTAAATAGGGACTTTGTGGTGCAAAAAAATGACTTTTTTGTATAATAACTTTTTGCTTGAATTTTTTAATATAAAAACTCTTGATTAAGGACTTATAAATCATTTCCCCTAAATATTATTTTTTATATGAATAATTTTTGTAAAGAAATGTGACCACCTAGGACTCCTTCTTACTTGATAATATCTGCCCTTTAACGCGTTTTTTTAGACAATGACTCCATTTTTTTCTCTTTTCGAATGGTAAATCTTTCTCAGAACATGGAGTGTGAATCAAACTCATGTTTGAATTAAATTTGAGATACTGATGCAAGTTCTTCCCTTCTGAATTAGATAGATTCATATCTAAAAGAGGTTGACAATAAGTTCTTTCAAAATTGACTATTTGTCCCTATGTTAGAGGTGTTCCAGAAATGTTTGTGATCAAATAAATAGCTCTACAAATGAAAGGATCGGATCGAATTGGAAAATGGAAAGATTTATACAAATTATACGTTTCGACACTACTTTGGGGAAAATTGTTAGGTATGAATATGTTAGATACCTATGACTCAATTGGTGAAATAGTATCTTTCTCCAAAATAGTATCTCTCTCCAAAAAAGCATATATATATATATATATATATATATATATATATATATATATATATA
>JAESVK010000960.1:649789-675311 GCA_017140935.1 Hamamelis virginiana
ATATATATATATATATATATATATATATATATATATATATATATATATATTACCACCGCACAAAGAAAGTATTTTGCAGCGAATGAACAAGATATTGAGGAATTGTCCATACGCCAGATATAGAAGAGAGAGAAAATAATATAGATTAAGGAAACAAAGATTTAAGTCATTAAATTAAATTATATCTATATTCAAATCAGTATATCTATAAAAGTAAAATGATGAAGTCTGCATATGCTTATATAAACATGAATCCAATAGATAATTGTGAGATACATATTTTGAAAAATTGACCGATGGATTAGATACTATACTTTTGCATGACATGTATACCAAAAATCATATTGATCAAACGATCAATTTCTTGGAAATATAGTTTTCAGTCGTCACAGTTTTTTATTGTTGTATTTTGAAATTCGCATATTGAATCACTGTAATTTTCGGCATACATGACATTTATAAGTATAATATCTAATTCAACGGCCAGTTTTGCAAAATATACATCCCACAATTATCTGAAGGGTTCTTGCTTACCTAAGATATATAAGCATATGCTGATGGATGGGGACTGTTTATAAACAATCTTAATTTAATCATAAGCATATGCTGATGGATGGGGACTATTTATACACAATCTTAATTTAATTAAAATTGGTCGAATTTGTGGGATCACGCCTCCTATTATATTTTACAGCTCCGAGCAAGGGCATCAAACTCCGGCGGATGAACCCCAGAAGAAATTTGTAGTGACTAGTGAGTGAGCGGGCCTCAAAACTAAGAGGTATGCTCCATTTCTTTGGGACTTTTCTTCAAGCTCATCATACTTGTGTTTGATCACTAGTTTTTCCATATCTCACACTCCAATTTCCTCTCAAATCTCAGTTCTTTATGCTCAACATCTTCCCACTGTTCACTGCGGGAACCGGCCCACTTTTTTCACTTTCTTCATGCGATAGTTACCGGATTCAATTGATTTACATATGAAATTGCCATGAAAATTGTTTAATTCTTTCAAATCTTTTCGTGTATACAAATGGGCTGATTCCTGATTCCTGATTTCTATCACTCAATATTGTATGGAGCATATTCGCTTACTTCTGGTTTGGTCTAGGTTTGGAAACATATGAAGTCATACTAAAAGTTGGGCTTGTTCTTCTCCAAATACAACCTTCCTTTATCTGGTTCTACTCTAGTTGTGTAAAAAGTCGATCATTTATTGATATATCAAATAATCAATCATGGATACCCTCTGTTTCTGACATGATATGACTTACTAAATGCTTTGTGTGAGATGATTTTTGTTGCATTACGGCATGTTACAATCCGTGGTATCATTTGAAGTGCGTGATTCTACTCCGTATCTTTTTAATTCTATTCATATGATGTCAGCCTGGCTTTATTTCCTTTTTGTAGAATATGTTTCTTAATCTAACTGGAATGCAATGATTGCACAAGGTTGCACAGCACTTCCCCATATTGTTTTACTGAATTATTATTTGATGGTTAATGTCAATTACCCAACATCAAAATAGTATGAGAGTTGAGTTAACTTGCTAGAATGCATGATTGAAGTATGGGTGTACTTTAGTGTGCTTCTCTGCTTTGAAGTCTTTGGGAAGATTTGGGTGATGTCAACTCTGATACTCTTTTAAGTTTTGAAATGCAAAGGGAGCCCCTTTGGTTTGGGAAATGGATCCGCACATTATTTTTTGAATCCTTTGAAGAGAGAGAGGAATAGGATAATTTTTTAGGATATTTAGATGCCTATTGTTTAGCTTAGATCTATACTAGTTAGGATTCCTTTTGTGTGGAAAGGCTTGAGTTGTTTTAGATTTCGAGACTCATTTCCATTTTTTTCTTTTTTTTGGCATCAATTAAGTTGTAATTTTTTCCTCTTTTGGTTCTGCTCTTTTTTGTATACCTCGCATGTACAGTGACTTTAGTCATTTTTAGCTCAATACAATCTTCTTTATTTTAACTTTAAAAAATCAGTTTAAAACATGTAACGTTTTATCAGTTGATTTTTTTCTTGTTTCTTCTTTTTCCCCCTAATCAATTGTATGGACCATCCAATTGGGTTATTTTTGGAGAATCTGCAGTATGTTAAAGTTTTTTTACTTGTATAATTATCTTCACAATTTTTTTTCATAGAAGCAAATTTGGAAATTTTGAATAGAAAGATGTAGAGGAAGTACAAAGAAGGATGAGTCCTCCTTTGGAAGAAGCAAGAGAAAAAGAAACTCTAAAATCAACTCAAACCAAGCAAACTCAATAGAAACAAAAGAAGAAGAGGAAGCATACAAACAACCCCAATCAAAGATCCAAGGCTAATAACTCCTCAAGCAAATTAAAAATATCCTCTAAAGTGGTAACAGCAAACACTCCTCATTTAGCTCGGAAATCCACCTTTTCATTCGCTGACCTTAACACCTTAGAAAACTGCACCTCCAAAAGAGAAGAAAGATAATGAATCTCCTAAAGTAAAACTTGAGTTCGGGTATTACATTTGCTGAAGCTCAATGATTCGAAACTCAATGAGTCGAAGCTTTACTTGTTTGTATATGTTAAACTAACAAAATCATGCATGAACTATGTAGGACACATGACCCAACCGTCTCAACCAATATTTATTTTCCTCAATTGGTGTTGCTCCTCATTTTTAACAAAAGTATTCATTTTGTAATTCTATCTTTTCTTGTCTTATTGCTCATCCATCTTAACATCCTTTGTTTAGCTACAACTATATTATGGACAGTATTTTCCTGATTTTCTTACATTTTGCAAAACAAAGCATGGCTGATCTTATAGCCATCTTATAAAATTTTCCTGGGATAGGCAGGGATCTTTTACATGGCAATCCTGAATTCCTCCACTTTTGTTCTTTACTCCTTAATTCTTGTAAGATGCATCTTCTTCAATCTCCCTCACGTTATGCATGATCAATTGAAGAAAGCAAAATGGGTGCGTTGTCTGCTATTCCCATGTTTCTATTCCAAGCTTTATGAAAATTTACCCTTCACTTATTCCTAGTCATTAGCCAAAAATTATTTAAACATGAATTGTGGGTTGGAAACAAATTATTTTGGGTAATTATTTTTATTAACCAGTGAAGCCAAGGAACTTTCTCTTTTTGGAAGAAAAATAATAAGTGCACTTTGAGTGCTCAAATAGATTATATTGAACTGAAATGTGTTTCAGGTGTTATGCTTTCTTGGTAATGCTATGTCGGATTTGATTTAAAAGATTTTTAGCTAAAACATCTCTCAACAATTTGTACACAATTTGCTAGACCATAATTTTGGCATCTCTCTTTTGCAGGAAATGTCATTCTTGAAGCATCTTTGGTGTGACATAGAGACTCAACTTTCAGTATTGGTTTCATACAGCTCTGCATCTTTTTCAGGTCCGAAGTAAGCTCCAGAAAGTTTCTTGGATAGATCAGTACTATAGATCTCAGTAGAGAATATCACAGAGAAATATTGATTCACTTTATTTGTCAAAAATGACAGAAATCTTCAGCTACACAGCTTGCAGACAGTTATCACAGATGTTTTTAGCAATAATCTTCTTTCACTGTTCAGAGTACATTCTAGCGATTGCCATTCATGGAAAATCAAATGTCACTCTTAGGTCTCTTCTGATCAGCAGAAACTATCTTCTGGCAATAATCTTCTCATTGCTGGAGTACTTCCTTGAAATTGTTCTATGTCCCTGGTTGAAGGAATACTGGTGGATAAGCAATTTGGGCCTTGCAATGGTTATAATTGGAGAAATTATACGGAAAATGGCAATTCTAACAGCTGGTCAGGCCTTCACACATCTTATCAAGATTTATCATGAGGAGCATCACAAATTGGTTACTCAGGGAGTCTATAGATTTGTTCGTCATCCGGGATACTGTGGGTTTTTCATCTGGTCAGTTGGCACTCAGATAATGCTCTGTAATCCCATATCGACAATTCTATTTGCAGTTGTTGTTTGGCACTTCTTTTCAACACGGATACCATATGAAGAGTATTTTTTGAAGCAGTTCTTTGGGTTAGAGTATGATGAATATGCCCGACGGGTTCCTTCTGGAGTGCCATTTGTAAAGTGAAGATCTACAGTATATCTTTGGAGCTGCCTTGGTCTTACCTTATTCATCTCACTTCATCAACAAAGTTTAATATCGTGTCTGTGAGGTGATTTGAAACTTCCATTAAAGCTGAACAGGTCAATGGATTGTGGGAGTGACTCAATTATAAAAGCAGCTTAGAATAGGTTTATTTTGACATGGATGGATGAAGTAATGCTGAAGCAATTGTGTTCATGTTGGGAGAACAGTGCATCGGAATTCAGTCTAACTTATATATTGGTGTATCAAAGATCTATAAGATCAAGCCCAAGGTGTTACTGTTAACAGCTGTTGTAAGACTCATCTTGATAACTTCTATTTTTTATTTTTGTAAATTAAACAATTAGGCTTTATTTGTTTTAGCAGAAAAATAGAGCCTCAGTGCTGCTGGATGGGACATCTATCATTTTGATGGTGTTATTTTATGTTATCACTATTATCAAAAGAAGCCTTGATTCTATTAGTGCATGTTTGGATATCTGATGAATTTGAAATCAGATCGGTTTATTTTACATAGCACACGAATCGAGTCTATTTTGTTTTTCATAATTTTGCTTTAATGTTGCATGTATATTGTTAGCTTACTGTAAGATAACCTTGTTATAACTTTTGACTGTCACTAATGAAAAAGCTTGGGGGCAATGGGGCATGGAAAAGGGTTGAGAAGAAAATCCTTTTCATAAAATTCTATATGAAAAATAAAACATAGATATTGAAAGTTATTGTAAATTTCTAGCTAGCCTTAGAAATAAATATAAAGTGGTCAGAAATATTTCGATAAGTAGATAATTAAAGAAGTATAGAATTAATAATGGAGTGAGGAAACATAATTTTGGCTGAGAAATTGGTTTCTGTGAACCATTAGGTCATGTTGTCCTGACTTCGAATATGCTTAATCTTCTGAATGATCTAAAGAAATATACATACAAATATATAAGAAATTATCAAATTCTTCAACTAGCCACCAACAGCCATAAATGTCTATGCAACAATATTTGTCGCTATGGAAACTTAAAGCTTTGCTGCATATCTATTATCTCCCATGCCTGCTTCCTATATAAAAATGCTACATACTGAATTCCTAATTTCAGACAATTATACAGGAGAACATGCATGAGGAATTTTTACCTTGGTCATCAACATTACTGTGTTTTATGATTGATATAATATTAGATTTACAACACAAGTGTCTTGAACTTGCTTCCTTTAAGGACCCTGGATATTCCATTGTACTTTTCACTTATTCTGCATGCTGCCTTCTTTTTCATCTTCCTACTTGATGATAGGCATCTATGAGGTTAGTTACTTAGCTCTTTTAAGAAGGCATGGATTTGTTCTAGACAACTTGGTTTGTTCAGATAATACTTCTCTTTTAGCAACAAATTTGGGTAGAACCAACACATCCAAACAGAACCATTTATGATTTATGTTATTCAGATACAAGACTATATTGTAATTAAAACTAACTCATCAAAAACATTACTGGACCAAGAGAGGAATGAATCTCAACCATTAAAAAACCCACAATCACGTCTGATCTCACCATCATCCCCCGTCTTAACACCAATGCTACCCATCTTGATCATAGCAGCAACAAAGTAGTTGAAAAAAATTTGTTGATCCTTAACCATTGCATGCACATAAGGCTTAGTCATTGGGTCCAAAACCAGCATCTGATCAGTTGCTAGCAGGCCTAGTCCCTTCTCAAGATTACTATAGTAAGCATTGTCGAAAGTAATCGGCGTCGTTACATCATTAAATGCAACGACATCTGGATCAAGATTTTTCTCCGGGCATGCATCGCGAAGACTTCGGGCGTAATCCGGGTCCATGGTTGGGTCTGTTTTAAATGTTTTGTTGTAGCCATAAATTCTTGGCATGAACTCCTTGCAGTGAGAAAAGCCTATGGTGTGGCCTCCTGATAATGCTACCATGTCCTGAATAGATAACCCTTTGGATTTGAACAGAGAAATCAATTGAGGAATAGTTTGATTTGGTAGAGGAATGTTTCCTGCAACTCTTGAAGCCGTGGAAACAAGCCCATCTCTTCTCCCCTTTTGCACCTCCCATCTGGGGCCTCCCATCTGACAATTTTGAGACAACAAAATTTTGAAAACCAGATCAGTTATTACTATTTGGTTTTGAAATAAATCATTTTATAGCTGGTTTGGGGAAAAAAAATTTGTATTTATGCCTTATTTTCTATACAACGCTGAACAAATTGATTTAGAGAGTTGGTCATGTTTTTTTCTTTTCATTTTACTTGAGCGGCATTTGAATTAGTTAGCTTCAAGACTATATAGCAGTAGGGTTAGTTGTTATTAGTAGTTAGCGGGGAATACGGCCCAAACCTCCTCCACAAGAACTTGAACCCAGAATCTTTAACACTCTAAATCAAGTGAGCACACTTCACTGGGTACATGAGTAATATATGATGATTATTAAGGATGAAAAATTAAATGTTACCAAGTTAACCAAATCTCTAGTGGCAATTGCCATGACATCCGCGCAAGAGACTACACCGGGGCACTGCAACTCCAAAGCTCTCTTGGCTCTAAAGAAAACATCGTAACCATCTCCGGGCAATGACAGATTTATTTCTGCATCTCTCTCCGCCTTGTTTGTGCCACTCGATGCTATCAGCACTGATGCATCACAGCCCTAAGAAACAAATTAATCAAGGAAATTTGAAGATAAAAAGACAGAACAGAGGATACTAGACATAAAAGATCCAAGTGATATTTATCATGTTGATAGAGAGGCATTAAGGTTAGCTTGGATGGCTCGTGCTGTTTAGAGAGAAAAATCCAGTTGAGATAAGTTGATGGAGTTCAATTAAGAAATATCAACATTTTTCATTGGATTTTTCTCTCTAAATTTTTAAAGGGGACTACTGGGATATAAACTAGAGAGGACCCTGACCTTTAGGGATTAGTGCTATTGTCTAGTACAATGGTCCTAAGTATTAAGCCGTGGGGCTCAAGGAAAATGCTTTATATTTCAAAAAAGTAATCCCAAATTATGTAGTAAATGATCTAACCTTTCTTTATTTTAGTAAATTTTTTAATGATAATAAATAAAGGGTCAGAATTTATTCGGGATGCTTTTTTGGGATGAACAATTAATTTGTATAGAAAGGTAAATGGTATGCAGCTCACCTTCTTGAGGGAGGACCTAGCCTGCTTTCACAGGACAAACAGTAGCTACATAATGACCTTAATTTAGAGAGGCATTAATTAGATGAGATGGTAATGGCATTACATTTAGGTACAAGGAATAATGAGGAATATGTAATGTGTAGATAAAATACAACCATACAAGGGCAGGGTATCATCAATGAAGAATAATGGAAACTAAGTCCCACACGTTAATTATCCCAAAAAAAGTCCCACACGTTACTTTGCCCCCAAAACCATGCACCACACCACATGCCCATATTATGAGGCCTTTAATTCTGTGTTTGATTGCCTCAGGAAAGTTTTTATCTGCTATCTCCTAGTTTGGGTACGTGTTTGGGATACAGCTGAGGAGACTAGTCTACTCAAAAGTTGGGATGGGATATCCCTCGTAAATCCACTTTCAGCAGGATAGATATTTTGAAAAACTGATCATTAGATTAGATAATATTCTTATGTAAGTCACTGTCTGCTAAAATTTCAGTGATTCAACGACCCAAAATACAAACGGTTAAATAATTGTTGCTGTGCAATGGTCTGATCACTATTCTTTTTGACATACATAAAAAGATGGTCATATTAAACAAGGTGAATTTTTCAAAATACTTATCCTATGGCTCCCTGTTGAGAAACCAGGATCCAACTCAATAACTTAAGTTACCAAGTGGAGGGTCTCTAGAACTTATTAACCAAGCTTGGGTGGTGTGAGAAACCGATATGGGACAAATCTTTTAACACTCCCCCTCGCGCACAGCCCGGATGTACGCGGGCGATGAAACTTTGAGGCAGAGATTTGGTAGGCTTAGGAGTTTCTGGATAAAAGAGGCCCCCCGAGCATTGAGATATAGGATAGATACTGCATACTGCCCGGGTTGTATGCGGGTGGACGAACCCCGAGCCTGAGATTTGGTGACCTATGGGTTCGCGGTGAAAAGGGCTGGAGCAGTGATACGAGAGTGAAGGGAATGGAAAATATGAGCCTACCCAAGACCTAGCTCTGATACCATGTTGAGAAACCAGGATCCAACTCAATAACTTAAGTTACCAAGTGGAAGGTCTCTAGAACTTATTAACCAAGCTTGGGTGGTGTGAGAAACTGATGTGGGATAAGTCTTTTAACACTCCCAATAGAGGTTGGCTAATGCAAAAAATAGTTAAAGATGTCCTGACTTGATCATATTCTGAGAGAGAGAGAGAGAGAGAGAGAGAGAGAGAGAGGAGTAATTGAAGGAACCTGGACGAAACAGTCGTGGAAGAAGATACGAAGGGCGCCGGCGGCAGTGACAAAAGTTTCATGAAGCTTCTGAGAGGCCACATTGTGAATGATGGTCTCTACATTTGGGCAAGTCTTGTTATAGAAATCATAGCTTAAACTTACCGCATTAGATGCTCCGGCGGTGCATTGGATCAAACCTAAGTGTAGCAAGGAGAGAGCCAAAGCAACAATGAATGATGACTTAGCCATGGAGATCCCAAGAATATTCAGAATGACATATACTCTTCTCTTAAAATGTCCATATTTGTGTATATATAATACCATTTCCCATCTCTCTCTCTCTCTCAAAGTTATTGTGCATACATCAACATAACCGTTTTTAGCATTCGATGTAGTAGTAAAAAGCCAAAGACAGTGATGGTGGAGACAGCAAGTAAAGCCAATTTACCCATCTTTGGATCGATTCTCTACCCAAAAAAAATAATAATAAATAATAAAAAAAAAATAGAAGAGTCTCTCTGTGTCTCTCTCTCGATGCAGTTCAACGTGCTTAAGTTCACTTTAATTGGTGCCACCTAATAATGTGCCCATTTTCAGTTTGAATATGAGGAAAAATGTGATTAAAGAGTTGGTGGGCTTTACTCTAATTTCTTGCTCTCTTGTCAACATGGCTATTAAGTGTAAACTTCAATCAGTAGTGCCGGCCACAAGTAATTAGCAGGAGTTACCAACATGAATTATTAGCCAACTCCCTGCTGGCTTGCATTTTCATGCAGATACGTTATATCTACTTATATTAATTTCTACATTATTATATAAAGCTAGTGGCTCAAAATTGGCTAAAATTACTTTGTTTCTGACTTTTTTTTATTAAATACCAAAATCACCCTTATTGTTACCTCATAATCAAAAAATAAACAGACCAAAATGATGATATTACATATTTAAATTGATCGAATAATAAAAAATTAAGAAAATTGTTGCTCCACCCACACTCACATTCTCTTATTTTTTTTTTTTTTCTTTTTTTTTCCTTTTTTTGGTTCAACGATCAGGGTGTCCGGGCCAACTTGCGCACATCTCGACTGAACTAAATTCCTCCCCGGACAATCTTAAGAGCGCACTCTCCTACATCGACCTAGTGCATTCATAAATTAATTCCTGGAGTGCTCCTCAGGCTAGGGGAATCGAACCCTAGTTGATAAGATAGAGGGGCCACACCTTGACCGTTGCTCCACCCACACCCACACGCTCTCAATTCTAGGCAACCGCACACTTCATATCCGTGGTTAGTTTTTTCTAAAATTGCTTTTTAAAAACTATTTCTTTGCTTCTCTTTAAAATTATCTTCAAATCGTATCTTCACATATCAAAATTAATATTTTTCTAACTCCCAATGGAGAGTTCCTGAGGTAGGCTTAAGTTTCTATACAAATAATAGCCAAAAATTATGTGTGAGTTTCTATACATGCAAATAATTTTCTTCATGTACCCCAAAAAAAAAAAAAAATTCCTAAAAAATTAATATTTAGGGAAAGAGTGGGAGTCTCCTAACTTATTTAAGTCACAGTTACATTTACTATGAAAATTTTACCAAACATTTTATCACCCCTCAAGTAATGTAGAAGTAATTATCAACTCATCTCTTAAATCAAATGGCATTTTGAACTTAAAAAATGATTATAAAAAACAAATAGGCTCTTAGTATATATATAGAAAGACGTTACATAATGGAACATTAAAATGCATGTCTGGCACATGAGAATTTAATCAATTCATTTTATTTACAATACAATTTATTATGCTAGTTGATACTTGATAGTGCACGTTTTGTGGAGACAATATATACTATATTATATTATGAACATAACCAGGCTTCAACTAATACTATAATTCATGCAATGGATGCCAGCGCAATGCCCAAACGCCGGTATTAGTGTTTGAAAAAGAATTGAGCAATGTACTAATTCTACTGGGCTTTGTTTGGATCGAGGAATCAGAGGCCAGAACGAGAATAGGCTGGAATGCATTCTGACTGGTTGCATCTTTGGGCCAAAATGGAATTAAGAGACGGGAATGGGTTGGAATTGATTCCCTTTAGAAGGTGGTATCAATCTGGGCCGCAACTGATTGCTGGCATTGTGATTGGGTGGGTTATTGCAACTCCTATCGTTGCTCTCTAAATCCCATACTTCTTCATTCCAAAAATATCCATTAGCAAATTTATTAGAAAGAACATAACAATTTTAAAAAATCCAAATAATTTCATGGGATTTTAATCGCTACACCCCCCACACACAATAAAAAAAATATATATATATATTTAATCATTAAATTTATACCCTAATTAAGCTCTCTTCTCAATTTGCTTCTCCAACCCATCTTCTCTCTCAACCTTTCTCCTTCCTCATTTCATATAACTTACCTACTACATGTGATTTTGTTTCAATTTAAGGATGGTTTTATACTGAAAGAGGTCAAAATGATGAGAACAGTGAGAAGGTGTGTTTTTTAAAGTTTTTTTTTTTTTTGTATTTATTCTTCTTTAAAAAAAATAAATAAATAAAAAATAAAAAATTCACGGCACGTTCAATTAGTTGCAGAACCAAAGAAGCCAACCGAACATATGCAAAATGTTCGGTTGGCTTCTACCAAACATGATGCATATATTCACAAAAATTGAGTTCATAAAAATGCAATATGTTTGGTGGAATACAACTGAACATTTTGTATATGTTTAGTGGAAGCGAACCGAATATTTTGCATATGTTTTGTCGATAACAGAACTGAACAATGTGCATTTGTTCAATTGGATTCCACCGAATATATGTAAAATATTCAGTTCTGTAACCAACGGAACGTCCGGCGATTTGTGAAAAAACGCAAAAAATAAAAATTAAAAATTAAAAATTAAAAAATAAAAAAAAAAATTCTCACTGTTCTCATCATCTTGGAGTTTCATTTTGACCTCCCTCACTGTAAAACGACCATTAAATTGAAGCAAAACCACAATGTAGGTAAATTTTATGGGATTATATGAAATGATAAAAGAGAAAAGGTTGAGAGAGAAGATGGATAGGAAAAGCAAATTGAGAAGAGATGTGAGATTTTTGTTGGGGTGTGGAAACAAATTAAATTAGAGCATAAATGGGATTGGGGGGTTTGTTTGCACACAAATTGGCTTTCTCGAGGTGCGCGGGCGTGCTAAAACCAAATTGATTCAAATCAAAGCCAATCCTTTTGACCCCGAGCATCAGTTAATTAGAAGAATGCCAAGAAATCAATCAAATTGATTTTTCGACCAATTAACAAGCCACCTTGAAACTCGAGATTGGATGAATGGTAGGCGATTGTGAAGGGTTGGGGTTCTTCCTTGCCTATGAATGATCAATAAGACTTTACTAAAATAAAATAAAAATAAAAATAAAAATGTGCTGTGAATAAAATAAATTTCAATGAATTGAAAGCAACCCAGATTATGAAAGTAAAGCAATTTAATTGAAAACAAGCTAAGTTATGAAATTAAAGCAAGCTAACGGATGAAATAAATTACCATTGAAGCAAATAACTGTTGTTACAACTTTGGAATGGAAAGAAATACAAGAATTGAAATTTAGATAAACTGAAAACTAATAGCAACTGTTGTGGTGACGTTGAGTGCTCTTCTTTTTGCCTCCAAATCTGGTATTTATAGAAAAATCTCCAAGTTAACGTTGATGAACTCCCACGTGTTGCTTGCAGAGCACTCACTTGGTTTGTTCCTTATTTCATGCCACAAATCCCATGATGATATGGACTCTTCCCACGATTTGATTAGTTGCCTCTAACTTGGTCAAGCTTTTAAGACTTATCAAGGGCCTTGTTATTGCAACCCCTTTGAACTATTTGCCCACTCCAACCATTTGTGATTTTTTACCGTTTTATGAAAAAATACATTGTTTTTAAGAAAACTAGGCGCGAAATCCACTAGAAAACATCATTTTGAACAACTTTGTAGAAGATTGTTTTTCCAAAATCTATCATTTAAGTAGACTTTTTGGTATTTTTTACGAAATATTATGTAAAAATAATAAATGGTCAAAAAGTCTACTTAAATGATAGATTTTGGAAAAACTTTCTTCTACAAAGTTGTTCAAAATTATGTTTTCTAGTGGATAATGCTGCTAGGTTTCTTAAAAACAATGTATTTTTTTCATAAAACGGTAAAAAATCACAAATGGTTGGGGTGGACAAATAGTTCAAAGGGTTGCAATAACAAGACCCCTTATCAAATATGATTTCAGCTTCTTCTTGGACTGGACCTTAGCTTGCTTTGAAGGGAGGGGATGTTGACACACCCTTGAATTATAAGCCCACCCCCTATTATAAGTTAGCCCCCTTATTTTATTTGTAGACCCCATGAAATCCCTAAAATAGCCCTCCCCTAAATTTATTCTCAAAATTTTATTTCCCCACCCCCCCAATTCGAAATTTGCCCTATTCATTCCTAGAATGTTCGGTTGGTCAAAACGCAACAAACCGGCTTTGTTAAGTTATGATCAACCTAACATTATAGGAATGTTAAGTTTCAAGTAACGCAACACTAAATGGAAATTTTTTTTAAGTTTTGTTGCGTCGGTTGAAACTTAATATTCTAGGAATGTTAGGTTGATCATATCTTAACAGATTCGCGTTGTTGCGATTTGTCCCACCTAACATTCCTAGAATGTTAGGTTAGTCAAAACGCAACAAACCGGATTTGTTAAGTTATGATCAACCTAACATTCCAGGAATGTTAAGAGTTTACCAACTTAACATTACAGGAATGTTAAGTTTCAACCAACCTAACATAGCGAAATTGAAAAACTGACATACTTATAATGTTCGGTTAGGAAAAACGCAACATTCTTATAATGTTCGGTTAGAAAAAACGCTACATTCTTAGAATGTTAGGTCGTCTTCTATGCAACATTCCTAGAATGTTAATTTCTGTGTAACCTAACACAACGAGATTTTGCAAAAAAATTAAATACACCATTAAAGCTTCTAAATCCTTTCATCATCACTGTTGGTTGCTTCATTAAACTTCATCATTAAGCTTACTCACTTTTTGAAGTGAGTAAATCAGATTTGAAGTGGGTTTAATCTCTTTTTTTCATATCAAATGGAACTCACAATGGTAGCAGCTCCTAAATCTGATGCAACGGTATCCATGCTATTCCAGTTCCTCTGTATTTTCTCCGGTCAAGCATCCATGAGCTGCTCCTCTCTCAGAGCTTCCATGAGCTGTTCCATTTCTTGGATTTCTTGGTCACATGAGGCGTATGGGAGGGAAAGGGAAATGTTAAGTCTGAAGGGTTGGGGGCGGTGGGCTTAACAATTGGAATTAGGATACATTAGGTATTTAATATTTTAACTTGTCCTAAATAGTAAATTCATTTAAGGGCATTTTTGGAAACTAAAAAAGGGGGGTGGGCTTATAATTCAAGGGTGTGTCAACATCCCCTCCCTGCTTTGAATTCTAATCCATCTTACATATTGGGCTTTTATCCATGGTGACCCAATTAAAGACTACCTTGAATTACCCAATTTTCTTTTAAACCGAAAATTTATTTGCAGCCCAACAATTCCCCCGCCCCCCCTACCCCAACTTTTTGAATTTTAAAATCCAGATAAGAACTTTAAATTTAAAAGTGTGAAAAGTTGGGTATCTTATCAATTCCAACAGAATCTCCTCATTTCTGCCAACCCCTTTTGTCTCTTTATATATTAATTTTTATCCATTAATATCCCAACTAAAAAAGTCTAACTTTTTATAACAAAAGTGACTTCTTTCTCTCACTCACTTCATCTTCTTCTTCTCTTTTTCGTTGAAACTATTATTGATGTACCCATCTTTCAAGCTTCCATCTCTTCATTCAATCCAACCTTATCTTCCATATAAACTCCATCCACAACTTTATCAAGCATTCTACCATGATAAAGACCCATAGCATTCCTTCTCAAACGCTACTGTCTTCTTCAAAGCCATTACCCCCATCTCCTTCCACCGTACTTGCATCACTTGGGGATTTCTTTAATGAAAGTGAGGTATTCACTCTCCCCAACTCAAAAGATCTCACTATTGGTCCTATATTCTCAACTTTTTGACAATATCGAGTTTCGACATGTATTTCCTTGTTTTGGAAGTGAAACCCTTCTTCTTGAATCAACAATTCCATGGTCCTTATGGTACGATTCAAACTCCATTCGTCAATGACACAAGGCACAACCTCAATGGGTCGAATGGGTTATCAAACCTGACCTAGTTTCCATCACCGGTGGGTTGAAACGGGAATTGCCGAAGTCATGATAGCATGTACTTTATTAAATTAGTTCTAGAAATTACATAAACAACTAATCCCAATCAATAGACTGCCTATTCCTTCTTTTGATCATTTTCTTGAGATAGAAGAGCTCCAATCAAACCTTCAGCGGCTGAAATGTATAGCCACAAAGGTTTGCCTTTCAATGGCGCAATTAACACAGGTGGTTTCGTCAACAAAAATTTTAACGTGTCGAAAGTCAACTAATGTTCTCTCCAAATAAACTATTCCTACCCTCGCAATTTCAGTAAAGGGAAAAATACTTTCAACTTTCCTGCCCATTTTGAAATAAAACGGCGTAAGAAATTAACTTGGCCAATAAAACATTGCAGCTCCTTTTTTGTTGCTTGGAGGTTTTGCTTCTAGAATTGCACACACTTTATTTTTATCTACCTCAATATCCCTTTGGTATACCAAAATTTCCAAAAATTTTATGGCTGAAACTCCAAATGCGCATTTCAATGAGTTCATTTTTAACTTATGCTTTTGCATTCATTCAAATGCCATTCGAAGCTCTTCAACATGAGTTTCTTTCTTTTGAGATTTTACAAATATATCGTTAATATAAATTTCTATAAATTTACCAATCATATCATGAAAAATTTTATTCATAGTTGACTGATATGTTGCTCCGAATTTTTGTAATCCAAAAGGCATTACTACCAAGGCATATATTATGCCTAAAGCACCTGGACAGCGAAATGTCGTCTTTCGTACATCCTCTTCAGCAATGTAAATCTGATTATATCCTGAATGACCATCCATAAATGAAAGTATTTCATTTCTAGATGCGCTATCGACTAGTAAATCTGCCATTGGCATAGGATATTCGTCTTTAAGGGTAGCCAAGTTTAAATTTCTAAAATCAATACTAACTTCAAGCTTCCCATTCTTTTTAACTACTAGGACAATATTAGATAGCCATTCCGTGTACCTTATTGGGCAGATGAAACCGGCATCTAGTAATCAGTCAATTTCTTCCTTGATTTTAAGCGTCACCTTGGTGGATATCCTCCTAGGTGGCTGCTTATATGGCCGAAATCCCTCCCTGATTGGCAATTTATGTTCTACTAAGCTCCAATCAAGCCCCGACATGTCTTTGTAAATCCATGCGAAACAGTCTGCATATTCCTGCAAAACAGAAAGTTTTTGAGTTTTTAGACTTTCATCCAATGCCTGACTTGTGTAAGTTGCCTTTGGATCTTCTGGAGTTCAAGGTTTATTTCTTGTAGTAAATCCTGGACATCGGCCCTCACATCTTCTAGTTTCTTAGGAGCATATCTCAAGTCCTCCATCTAAATCCCTTCAGCCGATACTTCATCACCTTCCCACACACAATCATTCTCATTCGAAGCAACTCTTTCTTCAATATACCTTTGAATTTTTTCTAAAACAGCTTACAAAGTTGCCTTACCCTCAACTTATTGGATTGTACCATCCATTAATAACTATCATTTAAAAAACGAGAGATGTTCAGTCTAACAAGGACTAAATCCATAGATCGGACATTTGGAGCACAAATTTTGCGTTGCATGGACCCAATTGCTGCCGTGATACCCGTAGGTTTCCCAAATTTATCAAAACCAGTAAATTTGACCATGCCGACGACTTCATTGTACAAACACGCATCAATAGCATTAGACCCTACTACAAAAGGTCTTGTGTCTGCCATTACAACTTCGAATTTATCATCGTGCCACAAAAATAAGAATTGATGTAAAGAAAATGGCACACACAAGTTGGAGTGAATCTAATCACGTCCCAGCAAGGCATTATAGCTTGATGTGGAATTAATCACAAAAAATGCTGATGTCATCTTCTTTGATCCTACCACCAATTCCAAATGGATTATCCCTTTTGTAGCCGTCACACCACTAGAGAAATTAGTAACTGTAACATCTGTGGGCACGAGATCGGATTAATCTTTACCCGCCACCTTCATCATAGTTATTGGTAATATATTCACAGCAACACCATTATCTACCAAAATTCGACTGATAGGGCAACCATTCAAATGTGTTTGAATGTATAGAGGCTTAAGGTGCTGGACCATCCTTTGAGTTGGTCTTTCAAAGGTAGACCTATCACCATCCGTGCTCAAAATAGGGGCGCATACCACTATCTATTCTACCAATGCCTCCTTTACTTGGGTCTCATCCTTTGCTTAAAAAATCAAAAGTAAGACAAACTCCATATTGCATGACATTGTCTTTGGAACAATCCCAAATTAGATGTCAAAAGCTTCCAAATCATCATTATCTTTCTCAAAATTGGACCCTTCTCCTTCTTGTTTTTCTAGCATGTTCAAATTCTTTTGTAATTCTTCCAACAATTCTTCTGCTCCCCGAGCCCCAAGGGCTCCTTCCTCCCTCGGTAGTTATAATTCTTTTTCAATCTACCTAAGGGCTTTTTCAGCCACTACTTTGGTTTCTATCCTGGTCGAAACACCTTCCAACTTCTTTTTTTGCTATAATTTTCGTCGTTATTGCCGCATTTTTTTGGGTTTTGGTCAATTTCTGCAGAAATTTGGGATGCACCACTCTCACCCATCTGTTATGTTCCACGGGTGGTGGGCGCACCATCCTTAGTCTATTTAAATAGACAACAGGTTAGCGTGACTAAGGTTTCACCTACTGGTATAAGCCTCTTCCATTGGTTTTGCATCTTCGGGACGACCATTTTTTGTCTCCATTCAAACCTTGGTCACTACACCTCTTGCTTGCATCTCAAACAAAGCATATGAGAATTACTCCTCGACCTAGTTAGAAAACTAACTTAACCTCTATTCCTGGAAAAAAAAAATTCTTTCTCCCCCATTGTTGTACCCTGGGCCTCCTAGGTTAAAGGCTGGCGTAAGTGCAATCATTCGGCGAAAGTTTATTGATGCTACACCGAGACCAAAAGTTGGAGGAAAAGTCTCGACATCTTGTGAACAATTGGAAATTCGATGCATCCACACTAACGGAATTGGGTTTTTGAAAAAAACAATGAGTCGCCACCTTATTTTTTAAGGAATAAGGAAACCATAAAAATATGTTTTATTTTATTCGAAACAAAACAACTCCATATTTTTTGAAAAACATGATCAACGACCAGATATGGATTCGGGACTATGATATGACGTGAGAAGGTTCCAAGAATCTTCTTGTAGGCACCTACTTCACCCTAATTAAAAGTCTCTTAATTTACTTCGGCTATTTAATATCTCATGCACATTACTCGTAATTAACTAAAACAAATAATCAAATCAAATCAAACAATTTCTAAAAATCTAGGACACTTAGTATCCTAAGGCGGACTTGAGATCTATTAGCACCTACGTATCTTACTAGTTTCCTAGTAAGCTTTAAATTCCAAGTAGTTCGAACTAACATAAGAGTCATTTTATTGTAGGGAACTACATTCATGCAAATCCTTATCTAAAGGCTTATTTTTGGATAATCCAATTCATTTAAAACTCTATTCTAGAGAAACTTTGTTTTGTAAAATAATTCTTTAAATTTAAAAGATAACTTTGATTTTGAGAATAACTCTTTTGAAAATCCTACTTGAAATACAACTATATTACAAGACTTGTATTCAATGTAGGTTTTTATTCATAAAGACTTCAATTTTGCAAGGGATTGATACTTTGAAATAAAGTTTGATTTTGAAAAGGATTCTCAATCCAAAAGTCCTATTCAAATTACAACTCCAAAATAAGAATTGTATTTGAAATAGGTTCTTTCATAAAACACTTCAATTTTGAAAAGGATTGGAATAAAAACAATTTTGTTTTGAAAAGAAGTCTTTCAATACTAGAATCCTAATTAAGTTAAAAGATTTAGCATGATTGTAATTCTTACAATAAAAGAGTCCTAAAGAGGTAAGAAACCTCTCCTAACTTAGGGTTTCTAAACTACACTTAACCAAACTGTATCTAGAGGCTAATCCCAACCTAAACTAGGGTTAATGTGAACCCAAACATGCTTCTAAGTTAAAAACACAATTTTGGACAGCAACTAAAATTAATAAAAATATGAGAAATAAATATACAAATGCATGCTAAAAAATATTAAACTCTACCCCTAGGATGCACCCTCCAGAACCATTGTTGAGCTACTCCAATGTAGAGCGGTCAGACAAGTCCACAGAGAGCTTGGATGGAATCCTATACATTGACCTCATATTTTGCTTAGCTCAGCATTCCTACAGTTTAACAAGAATATACATTTTCCCTGATATTTCTCCATTTTAACAAAGTAGTCCATGAATGTCTCAGCATCCAATCAATGCATAATATAAAAATACAGGGACATTTAATCTAATCTGTAAAATTGCAAGTTAACAAAATCATCCTTATTCTGGTTGGCTCAAAGTACTTGAATTCTGGCTGCTTAAACTTTGCTCCATGAGGGAAAAGAAGTCGCTGCTGAATGCTGCGAACCTGAGAACCTGTTAAGCATGCTTCATCAATATGAAAAGGAAACATAAGAATTTCTAATTTTATAACCAATAGGGCTTTTGAATTATTGTTGAATTTGTAAGGGGTTTATCACGGGATGCTTAATTAGTTCCAGATTTAAAAGTCTAATAACCTAAACAGAAAGCTGTAATAATTTCATTTCATTATAAAATAAAAGATTACGTAACATGTTCTACTGACAAAAATTTTCAATAGTTTTATGCATACACAGCTACCTACTTGTTCAAGTCCCTTGGTTGGACTTTCTGTGTACATATTATCTATAACTTTAATAACACGTACTCATGCACAGCCAATACCCTCATAAGTAAAGGAACAGGCTCCCCCAACAGTACCATTTGAAATGCTATGAACAACAGGGCACCCAAAAATCAGTACAGTTCCTCATCTGCCTAGGGTGGATGCATCACTGCTACCATCACTGGCCACCAACAACAGCTACCACCAACAACAGCTGCCACCAACATGCACCAACACCAGCCTTCATTTTCAATATAAAACACAACTCCTAGTTCCAAAAGGAATTGAAATTTCAATAAGTAGTATCCAAGAAACAAAACGCAGTTGCAAATATTTACAAGACTAAGATTTAATCCGGTTCAATGGGATTTAATAAATATAAAATAAATAAAACAAAAGCCAAGGGAAAACAAAAGCTTTAATTGTTTGACTAAAGAAATAACACTATTACAACCCAAAGTAGGAGCGATTTGTGTTGTTGGAATCGCCAAAGTCAATCTGAATAATAATATATGAAGTCAAAAAAAAAAAACATTTACAAGACAATTACATGAGTACATACATATACACACACACACACACACACACACACATATAAAATATATGTACATTCATTTTATCTACATATATTACAAGTGTAGACATAAAAACATATATCCAATTGTATTTTTCAATGAATAATAATACTGAGCAAGTAACATACAATTTGTTTTTCTTTCCAGAGTATATGCAAATCGATAAAACAATGTAATGTCTAGTTTTGATAAATACACCTAACTGATAATTGGTACAATCCTGCCTCATGAAGAGCCACCTCAACAAGAGAGATGCTATGCACAAAATATAATTAAATGTCTGCATACACACATACCCTCATTAGTACATACCCATATGCATATATAGATATTGGGTAGATAATGAATGGATAGAGGTAAAGGAAAGAAACCTGACTTCAGGTTTGTTGCAGATGTTGTACATTAATTTCAAATCAAACTCAGAACGCTCAAAATGAAAACTAAAGAAAGTCTCCACACCAGACCTGGAAAAAAAAAATTGTACAAAATCAGCTTGGGGTTAAGGTTATGGTTACGGTTTCAAAAGCTGAAATAATGAGAAGAATAGGAAGAGGAGAGACCATGTTTGGGAGGAAGAGAATGTGGGCGATGCTAATTTCAAATCCATGGTTTTTGGGTTCATGAATTCGCCCATGTGTTTGTCCAAAATCCAAATCTTCAATCAATCTCAGACAAAATCCAAATCTTCAATCAATCTCATATCATAGAGTTTTGACAATGCCACCCGAAAAGGAAAAAAAAAAAAAAAATGAGGAGACTCAAAATTTGAAATCAATCTCATATCGCAGTTGTCCCATTCATTCCCCTGAATTTGTAGAGAGGATGTGTGATGTTGGGGATGCTTGGGATGATTAATTCTCAAAGTTGAAGCACGGACAAAAAAATTTGAGGAGACTCAGCCATATATTAGACCATCCACTTCCACTTCCACTTGGTTCCTCCTCTTCCTCTACAACAGAATCAAGGGAAGAAAAGTCAGTGGGATAGTCAAAGTCATCAAATTCCTTTTCTTCTATTTCAGAAGACTCCAGCTCATCTTCCCAGTAAAATATATGAGCCC
This sequence comes from Hamamelis virginiana, assembly GCA_017140935.1. NCBI lineage: Eukaryota > Viridiplantae > Streptophyta > Magnoliopsida > Saxifragales > Hamamelidaceae > Hamamelis > Hamamelis virginiana. The sequence continues at coordinate 670,980 of JAESVK010000960.1, forward strand.
CACACTTTTTTATTTGTAGAAGATATGGCGGTGTAGAGACAGGATCCGAACATGGCTTTTGGATAAACTCAGCCTCAAATGAAGCCTCAAAGGGGTACGATCCATCTGAGGAGACTTGTGATACTTTAGGGTTTACCAACTCGTTACGTCTGTAACATGTCAGCCACACATGATCTGACTCCGTGTATCGTTTCTTAGAGATTATTGTAAAACATCCATCCCACATACGACCATTTACATCAGACAAATAATACCTCAACTCAACAGGTATGGGCTCGGCCATGAATGTATAAACAGCGCAGAAACCCACTGCTTTGAACTTACTAAACTCAAGTGGAGACATCTTGAAAGAAATTGAAGACCCCGTGCTCTTATGTTTGAACCACTCTGGAATCTCACTTCCAGTAACAACAAATTCAAAATCTTTGTGTTTGAAAGAAGGTACCTGTTCCTTGGAAATATTAATGTTGTTAAACAATGAGAGAGATCAAGAGACAGAGAGCGAGAGCGAGAGAGAGAGACCTGATGCATTCTTTCTAAATATATGCAGCTATTGAGTTTTTCGCAGTTGCTAAAATACACATCAGGATAGCCCAGATTCTCTAGGTACGATGAATGTGGCAATTTTTCCAATGATCTGCAGCCGTGAGCATTTATTTTTCTTATACTTGTTGGAACCAAAGGCAATTCTTGAAGCCTAGTGCAATCCACAAACTTAATATATTTTAGGCGATTAAGTCGATTGAGGCCTTCAGGTGGGCTGACAAAATTGTTTCTGCTTAGATTTAAGTGTCGCAACAACGACAAGTAGACAATAGCACCAGGGATTGCTGCTCCATCTGATAGATTACAATCACTAAGATTTAGAGTTACCAAGGAGCTTAAACCTGACAAAGAAGAAGGCGATAGCAAACTGAAAGGACATGCATCTTTACATCCACCAAGGGACAATGTTTGAAGTTTTTCAAAACGTATGATGGAGGTCGGTATTTCTCTCACAGCACTTCCATCTAAATGAAGGGCCTCCAAATTTTGTAGTTCTCCCAATTTCTCCGGTAACTCATGAAGTTTTGAGCAGCCCGAAACATTTAAAGTTCGAAGAAATCCGCTTGGAAGAGTAGCAAGTTTTTTGCAGTTTGCCAAATTTAAATAGACAAGCGCAGGGAGAAGCTGATCAATTGATGAGGGAAGCTCTTTTATACCAGTCCCACTCAAATTAAGATTCAACAGATGTTCCATGGCCCCTGGAACCTCTTGTAAATTCTCGACCTTTGAACAACCTGAGAGAATGAGATCTTCAAGAGATTTCAAATTATATATGCTGCTTGGAAGACTAACAATATTTTTGCAGTTTGCCAAATTTAAAACGACAAGCCTAGTGAGATGCTCAATTAATAGGGGAACCTCTTTCATGTCAGTACCATCCAAATAAACCCTTGATAGATTTTCCACAGTCCCTCGAATCTCTGGTAAATTCTCAAGCTTTGAGCAACCAGAGAGAATGAGAGTTTCAAGAGATTTCATCTCAATGCGCCCCCAAAGCCTTCTAAGGCTTTTACAGTCTTTCAAACTCAAGAAAACAAGCCTCTTCAGAACCAATCTTGTACACCCTTCAAGAATCAATACCTCAAGTCTTGGAAATGCTGACAAGTCTGGGGTTTCGGTAAGGTATTGGGAGTGACTGAGATTCAAGTATTCCAACTTTTCTAGAGTACTGGTCTGTTACACCAAAAATGGTAGCTTTCAAGAACTTATTCAGCTCCAATTTCATTAAAGAAAATAATTAAACAAAAATTAAGGAAAAAACGATGACAAGAAGTCACCCTAATGGATAGATTGAGGAGCATATCCCCATTTCAGGGATATTGAAAAAATTCCAGAACATGCACCCTACTGTTGCATAGAAGGCCCTCCAAGGTTTCAACATACGATCAAAATTTTATAATTAATGCCACATGCTTTGCTCACATATGCCATTTAAAGTTTAAAATTTTTCTCCCCTTAAATAGTATTCGATTAGAATACTTTGCCAACTTTGACCAGTGAGTGTAGAATTATTTTAATATGTTTTTTCGTTCAGGCTGAACTCATGCCAATAAAACAACTCAGTGTGAGAATTTTGACGGCATGGAGCTTGTCTTAAATTACATGCCCAAAATTGCTAAAATAATGAGAGAATTCATGGCAAGAGTGATGAAGGCGCCCTCATAGTAAACTGACTAATATTAATTATACGTTTTTTTCTTTTTTTTTTGTTCATAAGATTATAATCATACCTTGGTCTTCCAAAGTTGTTCAATGCGGCTGCAATGCAAGTCAAGTTCAACAAGGTCAGTTGGATGAAAAGTTGATGGCATTGATTTTAAGGGATAGCTAGGCCACCTCAGACATCTTAGCTCATTGGAAAGATGATTAAAGTCCTCAGAAGGGTGCGTGTTATAGTGCTTGGGTACTGTAGGTTCGTTCATCCGAGAAAATTTTTCATGATCGAAGTGTCCCTCTTTTTTGAAAAAATATTCAAAGCCAATACAATAGTGCCCGTGACAAACTTCAAGCAGTTTAAGTGTATTCATCCTCGGAAAGGCTTCAACGTTGAAGGGTACCTCCTCTTGTTTAAAAAAGTTTATGACTATTCCTTTAACTGCTTCTGTACCCTGGTAACCAAGAGGGTAAAATAAGTAAAAACCAAATTAGATTAAGCCTTACTAAAATCATATAGTTTTGTTGATTCTTAAATGAAAATGAAAGTGTGCAATCTTATGGATATGATGCTAATAGATGCTGCACTAATAAAGAAACGAGTATAAATTTGGCTCTCACCGTATTCTTTGTGAGTACACGATAGACATCCTTGTGATATGACAACCTACTTCGTTTTCCTGGCTCTTCTGGGGATTCCTGGCAAACAATTTCCCAACCCATTTCTTGCAGCAAAGCATGCATCCCAAGCGCATTATTGGAAGTCTTCGTTATAAGAGACCTTTCAGTGAGAACTTTTAGTACTATAGTTGGATCAAAATCATAAGAACTTTGTAGCATTTTTGTTGCATAATTTATGTTCTTCCCTTTAAAGAAAAATGCGACATCCAAGAATATATCCTTTTGCATTCGGTCCAGTCCATCAAAACTTACTGGAGTATTTCTTGAATCTCAATGTTTGGAAGTCTTTGCAGTTTATCTAGTTCACTTATCCATTCATTTGTACTTCTCTCACGAAGAAAGGAGCCCAAAACTTTAAGAGCTAATGGAAGGCCTCCTGCATACTTTACTACTTCCATTGAAAGCTCTAAAAAGCCACGTTTTGGATGAACTTCATTAAATGCATTCCAACTAAAAAGCTGAAGCGCTTCAACATCATTTAATTTCTTGACATGATAAGTTTTATAATTGATTCCATACCTAGCTTTCAGCAAACCTTCATCTCTAGTTGTTATGATTATTCTGCTTCCTGAGCCAAACCAATTAGGATCTCCAACTAATTTTTCTAATTGTTTGCCATGTTCCACATCATCAAGAATAACAAGAACTCTTTTGTTGCAAAGCCTTTTCTTTATCACACTGAGCCCTTTATCAATGTTGTTTATATTAATCACAGTTGAATCTCGTAGGATTTCAGAAAGAAGTGTCCTTTGTAAATGAAGTAGGCCATCATGTGATTTTGAGCATTCTCTCACATTTTCAAGAAAGGTAGCACCTTCAAATTGACTAATTATTTGGTTGTAAACACCTTTAGCAATGGTTGTTTTACCTATTCCCCCAACTCCCCAAATACCTATAATGCGAACATCATCCGACGTCCCTCCAAGACCTAATAATGAAATTACTTCTTCCCCACGAGAATCTATTCCAATTGAGTGCTCTGTGACAGATAAGGATGTATGATCCCAATTCAATTTTCTCGAAATGAATCCAACAATGTGCTGGATCAACTTCGCCTCTGACCTGCCAATAGCAACTTAAGCATAAACATGTGGAGAGTTAAGTTGAGCTATACATTTAATATGCAAAGAAACAAGAATATTGAAGTGCAATGATGATGATTAGTGTCTTCATTGCAGTAAATATATATATATATATATATATATATATAAAACAATTTTATAAATCATAGGCTCCAGATAATTAATAAAATAAAACAAAATTAAAATTTTATAGTTAAAGACTTATAGTAAAGACGCAGCCACGTAGCAAACATGGGGCAAATGTCACCCTGATTTTATTTTTTATTTTTTTTAATTTTAGATCCTATAAATTTCTAAAATTTTGAATTTGCCACCCTTATAAATTTTTTTAACCCGTTTACTTTACTTTCCTACCTCTCACCTTTAAAAA
>JAESVK010000960.1:690311-716336 GCA_017140935.1 Hamamelis virginiana
TCTTAAAAACAATGTATTTTTTCATAAAACGGTAAAAAATCAAAATTAGTGGGGGTGGACTAATAATAAGAGGGTGTGTCAACATACGCTCCCATCTGGATAACGCGGCTAGTTTTCTTAAAAACAATGTATTATTTCATAAAACGGTAAAAAATCAAAATTGGTGGGGATGGACTAATAATAAGAGGGTGTGTCAACATCCGCTCCCATCTAAAACATTTCGGGTTACCCTAACAGGGCCAGCAGGTGCACCCACAAGGGACCCATATTGCAACTATAATCCTGGGCCTCCCGGCCATTTCGAGCCACTTATTATGAATTCCAACTAGGGAGCGGATGTTGACATACCCTCTTATTATTAGCCCACCCCCACCAATTTTGATTTTTTACCGTTTTATGAAAAAATACATTGTTTTTAAGAAAAATAGCGGCGCTATCCACTAGAAAACATAATTTTGAACAACTTTGTAGAATGAAGTTTTTCCAAAATCTATCATTTAAGCAGACTTTTTGGCATTTTTTACGAAATATTTTGTAAAAATAATAAAATGTTCAAAAAGTCTACTTAAATGATAGATTTTGGAAACACTTTCTTCTACAAAGTTGTTCAAAATGATGTTTTCTAGTTGATGAGGCTGCTAGTTTTCTTAAAAACAATGTATTTTTTCATAAAACGGTAAAAAATTAAAATTGGTGAGGGTGGACTAATAATAAGAGGGTGTGTCAACCTCCGCTCCCTTCCAACTAAAAGTCGCCCACACCAACTTGTTTATCGAGGTCGGTTTTTTCCATATTTTCGGGTACGGATCATTGAGTGGCAGCCGTGGCCAAGGTAGTAACCATTATCTTGGTTTTAGTTTTGCAGAGAGCTTTGTCTCTTACGTTCTTGCCAAAGTTTAGTGTTTTGCTTCGCAAGTGTTATTTTCGAACAGGTGTTTTCTCGCATGGATATTTGGGTGATTTGCTTGATTTTAATTTCATTCGGATCTACAGTAATAAATCATTGCTAGAGCGATTTGGTTTTGGTTTATTTCTCTAACTTGCATAGATTTCTTTCGCTCTTTTTGTACAATTTTTAGGGCCTTTTCATTTTGAAACTCTCTGGTTGCTGAGAAAATTTAGGAACAGAAATCTAAATGACTAAATCTTGAATCTTCTGTTTTTCCATTAATTGTGACTCAACAAACAAAAGCCTTCACGAAGGTCATTTTTCAATGTTTTAGGTACCGAAACCAACATATAAGTGTGAGTATCAGTATTTCAATTTCTTTTGTTTTCTTTTCCTCAGTTTTCTCAGCAACCAAACAGAGGCGTATTTGAATTGCATGTTGAATTAGTATTCTGTTCGTAATCCTACTTAGATCTACATATTAGAGACTAGGCTTTTCTTTTGGAATCACTCTGTAAACCTAGGGACTTTGATTATTATTTTCAGGAGAGAATACGAAGATGAAGTTTGTAATGGAATTTGCTGAGAATTTGGTTCTGAGGTTAATGGAGGATCCGAAGGAGAGGGATCGGAAGTTTCGAGAGCACGTGTATGCAGTGAAGGATCGTTGTAACAAGACCAAGGAGATGTGGAGCTATCCTCTCCGTCCTTATGGATTCTGGACTTTCGAGCGCCACAATTCTCAGCTTGCTTGGGATGCGCAGATTAGCCAGGTGCCAGGGCGAAGGGACCCCTACGATGACGTCCTGCAGCAAAGCTTTGAGAGCCCCAAGTAAATTAAAGGTATGTACCACATTTCTTATTTATTTTGGAAAAACAAATATAATTCATGTCATTGTATGGAATATTTTCTTTTCCTGATTTAGCGTATGTGTTACTGGATGTCGTTCGCTCGTGTATAAACTGGTTGATTTGGGACTGCATTTTGTCACATGTTCATTATCTTGGAAATCAGTTAGAGGTATAGTGTACAAGATCTGTTGGATTTTATTATTCTTCTGGCGATGTCTATTTGTTGTGTGACTGCTTTTGCTTGCTTGTAAACTCTCACAGTTGAGGGGATGGACGGAAGTGCTGAGGCTCTGTTAATTAGTTGCCCTTTGGTACTTGTTGATGCTGGCATATTCAATGGGCTATTACGTATAGTTTCAGTATATATTATGTGCATTGAAAGTTTTGAATATCATTGGGAAGTTTGGAAAATTGAGGCAGCTCATTGATGTGGGAGTTAGGCTGTTAGGTTTTCTTATCATAAAAAAAATGAGGGAGTTGGGTTTCAATCTACCCCTTTTTAGGGAGCGCTGCTGCAGGTGCTATCTTACCAATTTCAGCATTGCAGATAGCTGATAAAATTATGAATGTGCAAGATGTCCTTAGGGAGAACTCTGTAGAAACTAGAGGAGAACTTGTTTCATCTCATCTGCCATCCCCAAGCCTGTTTGGGGCTATGTTGAGGTTCACATCAAACAAGGACCACCATTAGAATCGGTTGGTCTTCCTATTGGTGTAGTGAAAGGTATAGCTGAACAGATAGAGCTAAAGGGAACAATGAGAGGATCACAAGGGCATGCTGGAGCTGTTCTGATGTCCATGCACCTGGATTCCATGGCGACTGCTGCTGTTGCTGCTGCTGCTGAATTAATTGTAACTAGAATAAATCCCAGGCGATGCCTGGATATAAAAGTAATAGTGGAATATTAAAAAATTTATCAAAAAATATAAATTTTAATAAATGGTTTGATCAATTATAGTTTTAATATTTTTTTAATAAAATGTTTTTAAAATCTTAGGCAATGCCCAGGTGTGAAAATAATAGTGGAACATTTAGAAACTAATTGAAAAATATAAATATTTAGCAAAATTTTTATCAATTTTAATTTTAACACTATCGAACAAAATACTTTTTCTAATGTCGTCCAGTTTTATACAAAAAATAATGAAAAAATATTTTTTTTCTCAAAACTAACTGTGAATTATTGTTATTTTTTTAAATTAAATAATTGATGCAGGACGGTTAGAGGGATAAATCCAAGGTTGAGGGATGGTAGGCTTTGTACATGGGTTAGGGTAGGAATAGAGTACTGTTTTGGGGTAAGACATTGGCTGGAAACACAAAGAACACTTGCTGGAAGTTCTGGACAGCAATGGGTTTTGGGTGCTGGAGTTAAGGTTTAAAGGTTGGTGAAGGTTTGTGGTTATAGGAAGGTAGGGTTTTGAGGGTTAAAGGAGAAGAGAAGGAGTTAATCTAGGAATCACTCCTAGAACCTTAGGCCTCACACCCAAGGACCCTTAGGCATCACATCTAGGGTTAGGATTGCATCACACAACCCATAAAGAGCTTCAATAGCTGCTAGAAAATTCTGTAATTCTTATTCATCATTCAAAATAGAGATTTACAACCCTTTATATAGAGATAGGGCTCCAATAAGAGAATAGAAACTAGGACTCTAACAAAATAGCAACTCTCTACTAATAAAAATAGAAACTAAGAAAATAGCAACTAAAATCCAATAGCAACTAGGACTCTAACAAAATAGCAACTCTCTACTAATAAAAATAGAAACTAAGAAAATAGCAACAATAAGAGAATAGAAACTAGGACTCTAACAAAATAGCAACTCTCTACTAATAAAAATAGAAACTAAGATTCTAATAAGATAAATAGCAACTAGGACTCTATTTTAACTAAACTCTAATCATACTTGTCCCTAACTAGACTTACTCGAGGAAGGTCCCAAACGGGTATCATCTTGAATTTGAATGGATTCCCATGTCCTTTTGAATCCTTCATCAATAACATTAATGGAACTTTTTTTGCCATCATTTGGACCAGACATGTAAATAAATGTGTGAGAGAGAGTTTTATTATTTTTTAAATGAGCAATGCTATTCCAACTAGCTATTTCACCCACCTTTTTTTACCCACCTTAGTTGGCATTTAATGTGTGGTTCACATAAATAAAAGTAAAATTTTTATTGTTTCAAGATCATAAACACGGTCCAAGTAATTAGATGGGTGGGAAATGGTGGATGAAATATGCGGGTGAAGTAGCATTTTTCTTTTTAAATAGAGATTTGAAATTTGAATTTAAAATGAGTATAAGAAGAGAGAGAGAGAGAGATAATAATAAAAATAGAGAGAAACTTGGGGCGCGTGCGTTATTTAAAGAGTATCAGGAGCTTTTAATGGAGAGAGAGAGTTTGAATCAATAATAGAAGAACAAAAAATAAGAAAAAAAAAAAAGAGAAAAATGGAGAGTTTGCCATCTCAGCCCTTTGAGGGAGGCCTTGGCATATATTTTAGTAATAGATGTTGGGAAGTATTTGTAAATCTCCCGAGGATTTTCTCTTATGATGGTCAATGATTTCGGAGTGGAATCTCTTTCCCGTTCCTTTGTTTGTACTGGAGAGATATCATTCCGGCCACGTGCAAGTAATGTCACTCCTGGCTAGCTGACCTTCATTGTAGATCTATGTGCAATGAATGACACGGGATGTGGGGCAATTATTTATGAATTATCTTATTGGATGTGTCTGTGAGAAGTGTTCTATAGCTTGTGCCATTGAACCATGATGCCTATGTAGTGACCTTTGATATTGAATTAAGGGTGTACCTTTGTTTATGAGTTGTGGGATAGAGTCAGTTTTTTGGCTTCTTTTAGGGATTCAGTTATTAATGAATTAAGGTCGTACTTTTGTTTGTTATTAGGGGTAATTGGGTTTCAATTTGTGGGGTGTGAGTCGTTTTCTTCCCTCTCTCTCTCTCTCTCTCTCTCTCTCTCTCTCTCTCGTTTTCTTTTACTTCTGTCCCCCTTTGTAAGAAGGACATCTTGTCCTCTTTCCTATTTTATTTGAATAAAGTTGAAGCTAAAATCAGCAGCTTACACTGTTGTAAAGAATATGGTAGATGAAATTGAAATCCAAGATGAAGTGCCCATATTGATAGTTGGAGCTGGATATGACGCACTACCCATGTCTAAGCTAACTTAGGTTGGGATGCTTTTTGGTAGTTGTCGTGGTTTGGGCAGCTGGTTTGGTAATCCTAGCATTCCTGGAGATCCAAATGTAAGTTGGTGCAATTAGTGACACTAATTTGCTCCAGTATATTTACTAGTTTACTCTAGTGTTTCTCAAGTGTGCAGAAAGAGGTCCTCGTGGATAGATTCATCCACTTTCCTAAAAAGGAAGAAGAAAGTGGCTTTCTTACCTAAAAAAGAGAAGGGAAGGACAGGTTAGTCAAAGGAAAGGAGGAGAACTAATATATAATAGCACATGTCAATTGTACAAAAATAAATATATAAATAATTTTCAAAACATATGTTGATGCGCAAGCTTTGAAAACTTGTTGAATTTCTTTGAATGTTGGTTTGGACCTTTGGTTTATTTTTGGTTCGTACTGCCCTTTTCGTGTTGTTATTTCTGTTCACCTCAACATTGTCCTTGGGAAGTTATGAATATATATATATCCATCTAAGCTTTATGTATTGGCATGAACTAAGTTATACAAAATAGCTCTAGAAGAGTTAGAATTAAATGTATTCAAGCTGCAAAATTTGAGATTTTGGAGCTGTTGCTGAGGGAAGGAACCAAACTGTATGGGGAAGGCTCCAAAGAAACTGTAATTCACAAGGTACCATAATAATATGAACCTTGACACAGTGGAGACTAAATTTTAGTGGCATTCAATCAAAATAATTTAAGCAAGTGTTAGCCTTTTGGGCTCTGTTTGTTTCAGTCAAAATAGCTGTTAACTTCGTGGGAAATTGTATCCCATACACAACTGATAAAATATTCCTTGTATTGACGTAAACTGGTTCAAAGCATTTTCAGAGGAGTTGATAAAATATATATGCTAGGGATGAGATCATCAAGCTGTTGCTAGGGCAAGGCACCCCTTGTATTTTCAAAGTCTCTTAAAGGTCTTATATCACCAAGGCATTTTGTTGCTTTTTTTTTTTTATGCAAGCTTTATGCTTCTTTGGCTTTGTCAGACTACATTCAGAAAAGAAAACATGCATTAGTTAAAGGGTATGTGAAATCTGTTTATGATGGAATCCTTGTCAAAAAACAGAGATCAATAGTTGATTACCACATGGCTTACCCTCTTGTGAAATCTGTTGCGACCTGTTGATGATGGAATCCCGATGACAAGCCCGTGACCTCGACCCTCTTTTGAGGGTTGGGTCACAAACAGGACCTTAAGGCCTTGGGAAGGAAGAGAGGACAGGTCGCACCTCGACTTAGCCTTAACCAACAGGCTTGAGGGTCCATTCCCTCTCTCTCGACACCCCCCCCCCCCCCTTCTCTCTAACGGGGCTACCTGCCTCAGGGCGGATGCCCTTCCTTGGTTGCCCACCCCGAAGGTGGAAGGTTAGGATGAGCGAGCACGCATAGCTCCCACTACACGGGGTTGAGTGGGGGCAAGGTCACCCTCACTTGTCCAAACAATTTAGTGGTTTGGTCTGTTGGTTGGGAATTTGGGATGGGGGCCAGCTAGGGCGAAGGGACCCCTAGGTCGATAGAGTGAAGGTTGCCCCTTCGCCCTAGCCTACTTGAGGAAGCAACAGGGTGACGCCTCCGGACACGGGGAGAGTGTAGCGCACTTCCCTCACCGCAGCCGTTGACCCATCGCTTGGAGAATCATGCATGCATGCACCATTGACAAAAGGAAGGACCGCACCCCCTAAGGTCGCAGGTTTTCGTTGATTGGCTCCATACAACCACGGTCAGGCTTAGAGTAGGTCAGCCTAGGTTGGCATGCAGCGGTGGAGCCACTCATTGTTCAAGGGTTGCCATGGCACCCCCTAGTTTTTTGTAAAATATTCATTGTACGTGTATATATTCTCTTATATTATATATAATAAAAATAAAATAGCACCCTTTACTGAGCAAGGTTTGAAAAATTATAATATATTATAAATTATTATATAATTATATACTAATATACAAGAAAGCAAAAGCAGTTTTTTCCTCTTCTTCTACTTCTTTATTTTTTTATTTTATTTTATTTTATTTTATTTATTTTTGTTTTGTTTTAGTTTTGAAATTCCTATACTTGAAATTAGGGTTTCAAAATATGGTTTATACCTCTAAATTTTTTGGAGCATGATCTAGGATTGTGTTCGCAGATATACAATTTAATCAGCGCGATAAAATTCGACGAGCCCATGCTAAGCTAAGGTTGGTCTATATTAACCTATTCTTTCAAAGTATCCAAAATTTTTGGCACCCCCAAAGAAAAAATTCTGGTTCCACCCCTGGTGGCATGCATGCTTGCATGAAAGGGTGGTAGGAAGTCTGGAACATCCCCATTGGCTCAACCTTATACTCCTTGCTGTTCCACCCTCTATGTCCCATTATAAAGGCAAACACTTCCACACAGAAGAGGACAAGAAAGTGGATTCCATAATCAATACTTTCATCTACTGGGGTCAAAAACTGTTACTTTGCTCACTTTCAATTCTGCGACCTAATGGTCACGTCGGCCTTGGGGAAGGGCCTGGGTCGACTCTGGTCAGCCCTTTTTCTGGTCTCACCCTGATTTCCTCAAGTTGCCCCATTTCCTTTCACAACCAAACTCCTGTGTGACGACAGCTATCTTACATAGCTAACCTCCAAGTCAGCAAGCGACCATCCTCAGTTTACATTGTAAACAAAGTCTGTGGAGTGAAAGCAGTATACCAGTATTATAATAATTTGAAAGTTGAAAGAGAGATCTCAAATTTCTTAGCATTCAATCAGATTTTATGTAGGTATGTTTTTAGCTCATAGTGTTATGTATTATTTGGATGTAATATGACTTACGGATTTGTTATGAAGCACATGCTTTTATTGAATTTAATGTATTAAAAACAAGAATTCCTCTATAATGAACAAAAAGGATTTGTGTCGTTTATTTAGCAAATTCATAATCGTTAACTTGGACTCAGTGTAGGGAGGCAAGCTTCAAATTTTTGGCTGTATGGGCTTGATTCTGATATATTCTCTTAAGAAGTATACTGTATGTTCCCTTTTCTAAGATCTCCCCTTTTTCATATCATTGTGATACACATATATAAGAGGGCAAGAAATCCTATTTCCTTTAAACTTTGAAATCTGTTAAGACTTTGTTAACCGAAATTTTTTTTTTGTTAAGTTGGCGATTATTATTTGAAGGATAATTGATAACGAGCACTACTAAACTTGAACACCATGACTGTACTTTCTCATCATTTGCAAAGATGGCATGTGTGGAAGTTACCTTTTGAATGAGTTGTACAAAAGACTTTCTGCTGTTACTTTCTCAGAGAGTAGAAGCAACTGGCTTGGAACAAAGTTCCTTTACCTCAAATTTTGTTTCTGATGGCTTCATCTTAAATACTTTTTATTTAAAATTTGTTCATAACAGTGATCTCTGGTTTTTTCAAGTAGATGCATATCTTCTTGAAAGCTCTTGATGGATACTTTACCATGAAACTAGAGCCACATATTTTCAACTAGCTTTGAGGGAAAAAAAAAATGTTGCTTTACACATGACTATCTATTTTTTTTCTTGTGAAAATTCTGCCGGGGAAAATTAGTCTACTTAAGCAAATGGATCTGAAGGGAATAAGAAAAAAATTTATATATAAAAAATGGGGCAAATTTCTTTTCTTTGATACCACTACGGAGGAGATTCATTAATTTTTATTTCCAATGATTCAGGGAGAGCTCAGAAGCCATTGGCGAAAGGATATATAGTGACTTCCAGGAAGAATGGCTAGGATGATGATGATTGAACTTTATTGCATCAGCAATAAGTATTTATGTAGGCTGCAGGAGCTAAATGCAAAGAAGTTTGTGATACCTGAAATTCTAGACTGGTTTTTACCTTTGAATAAGGGTGCAATATTGTTTTTAAAAGATTTCTTGTGGGAAATGTTCACTGGCTTTCACTGATTCACCTTATAAGGCTTCTTTACATGCTTTTCCAGGTTTATCCACCTGTTATTGACTTATTGCTATATAAATGGGATTTAACTATGATATGATTTTCTGATATTATGTATATATACAGAGGTGCTATTATAAGGTGCACTTTGAGCAAAGTTGCATAAGAGGGCTTGCATAGGGCCAATTGCAAAACATGTTTTGAAAAACCTAGTGTTGGATTAGATATTCTTTTTATTCATGTCATATATGCCAAGAATAAGTGATCCTACAATTGATTTTTGAAAAAATTTGACTTCATTTTTCAAAATGTTACAGTTTTGCATGTGTAGTATTTTGACACCTAGTGGTGGATCACTGTGATTTTTGCAAGCATGATATATTTAAGAAAAGGTATTGATTTCAACAGTTAGGTTTTCAAAACTTGTTTTGCAATTGGCCTTAAGCATGTCACCTAATGCAACTTGGTGTAATGTGCATCTTATAATAGCTCCTCTGTAAATACATAATATGTATGCATTTATGTATTTAGAGCATCTCCATTGCATTCATGCCATTTGATGTGCCAAAGTCAAAATTTGATGCCCAAATGGCATCAATGCCAAAGTTGGGCACCTATGTATTCTAATGCATTAATGCTTCATTTTGGCAATTCCCTCGTTTTTGGAGAGTATGAAATGGCACAAGTGCCAATTTTGGCATACCATTTGTGCAAGCTATTTGAGTGCGAAGGCCAAATTTTAGCAATGGTAGTTCATATAGTGCCCCATTAAAGGTGCTCTAACATGTATCTAAATGCATGCCTGAGCAAGATTGACTTTAGGATTATTTTTAAAGCCAATTTGACTGGTAGTATGTCTTTGAGAACAACTTTATTTGCATTATATGTTACTTCTACCTAAAAGAGGTGAGCGCATGTAATTTGTGATCTTTGATAAGAAAAAATACACGACAAAAAGTCTAGAAACCCTCCTTTGCTTCTGGCCATATTATATTATCTTAGAGGATCCAATAAAAGTATATTAAAAAAAAAAAAAATTCGCTCTATTTTCCTCAAGTTTCCCAACAACCAAACAGTATATTAGGCCAAGCAGTTATCTGTCTCCGGCATTTAATCAAAAGCAAACACTTGGCCATGAAGAAGCTCAAACCTCCGCACAGCAAACCCAATCCGCCATCCAAAAGAGAATCAAAGCCAAGCATTAATTGTTAAAATTATTTTGGACCTACTGCTGCTAAGGTTTAAGCCCAGACTAGTCCCTAGAGATGAGCCAAATCAGTTGGAAACTTCATTCACTTGATGATCGTGGTGCAAAAGTTCAACCCAAAACCTCCACTTCATGAGCTCCGCATTAATTGTTAGAAAGTGGGCCAAAATGACTTTGGAGGGTCCCATATATTAGGCCCCCTGTCACCCTAAAATAGAGGATAAGAAACCACACGGCCCCAAAGAGAGCCCAAGGAATGTCCTTGAATCAATGGAGTCCAAGTAGATCCAAACACAAATCAAGGCAGAAGGAATTGATTCCTTCTTACATATGACTACCAGAGCAATTATATAGGTTATCCACATTTGACATGAAAGCTCCTCATTTCTAAAGGCCCTAAACTCACCTGCACATTGCATATCATGCTTTTCCAACATTTGCCAGCTGTTACCTGTCAAAATATTGTGGCATTCCATGGTACAAGAAGTGAGTCATTGTCATAAATAATGGTAAAAGTCTAGAGCTATCAAGCGTAAATGTCCCAATTTAAAAAAAATTTAAATGTTAAGATCGTACCCAACTCACCCATTTCATAACTCTGCTTTTGCAAGACCAACATGAATAATTATAACAATGCCCTAGTACTAATATGTGGCGCTCTGCAATTGGCTGCAGGCTGTTGATTCCAATGAAATAAAAGAGAGTTGTAGAGGAGCTACCCAATGTTAGTTATTGATTGGGGTCACAAACCAATAATGTTATAGTGGCAATGGGGTCTTACCCATTACTGTATACCTTTAATCTAACCAACTTTTTGATGAAGGTCAGAAACTATGGACTACAGGAATGGGACCCTAGGTTTAGCTTCTTCTTTTTTGCCTTTTCTAAATTAGCTAGATGGCCCAAGAGTCCATGACCCATGCAGTTTCTGCAAGGTGCCTTGTTCTAAAAGCTTAAGCAAATATGATATAAAGGTTGATGAGAGAGATTCAATAAAAGGCAATTTCTCAAGTCCCTTTCAAAAAAGTGAAAAACTAGCAAAAGGCCACTTCCTCTCATGAGTCTAGGATCTGTAATAATTGAAGAAAGTTTGGTCTACCACCCCCACTTTGTTCACTCACTTTTTTTTTCTCGTCTTTTTTTCTGTTATGGGAACTACACAAACACATGGGACACCAATATATTGTTGTGCCTTCCATTGAATATTTTTCATTCACCATTCTTGTGTTCACATTAATGGTTGTTCACTTGTAATGTAATTGTTTTATACATCTGATGCCTAGAACTCAAGACAAAAGCCTGGCCAATTGAACCATTAGAATCTGTAACAATGAGTTGCTAGGCAAAAAGTCTTACCCATTAATAACATCTTTTGTCTTTAAATCTAAATTAGTGGTGCTTAACAAGTGCTATCAATGAGGGAAAAATGTAAAATAATAGCAATTTGCATTGAGTATAGGAAAAGATCGGGGAGTTTTGGTATTCTGACCAGAGTTGCAATTTTAACTGATGAACTTCAGGCGGTATACTACCCGTGGTCAAAATAGGTTTTTTTTTTTTTTTTTAATTTTATAAAAATTATTGATTTGAAATGAGAATAGAAAAGGATCAAAGATTTTATTATTCTGACCGCCAGTGGTCAAAATAATATTATTGAAACCAAATCTTGGCACTAAAATCATTAGAATTAGGGTTTAGCTTCTCTCTCTTGAATCCCTTTCTATTATGCTTCATAATCAACCAATCTCACCATGTTAGCAAATTAAAGGGATCAATACCCATCATATGATCAAATCTCAATTAGCAAATTAAGTTTAAAATTAACCATCCATTAATTTACATATATATACTCTTTATACTAAATGCTTCTTTATAAGTACATTTTCTTTTAAAGAAAATAATTGGAATCAAATGACAAAAAAATATAAAATTATATTGATTTTTCTTGTGATCCGAACGTCCAACCACAAATTAAAGACACTTGAAGATACCAAAAGTATACACAAGAAAGTAGCCAAACAACCCTTTAAAAGTATAATTTTGACATTTCAAACATTATATTATATAAAATAAAAAAATAAAAAACACCAAAGAGTTTATAATAATAAGATGAACCAAAATTAGTTTTGAAATTAATATAATCTTTATCTTTATATAACCCATTAGGTCCAGTCCACTTGTCTCAAGTCTTTATCCAAACCTCTGCAAATAATTTTAAAAATAGAAACAATGTTAATAATGATAATATTTTAATATTTGTGAAGTTAGTAGAGTAATATTTATATTCAAATTCCCCCAACTGGGTCAAACCAATTGGGGTTGGGGGGATGGAATAGTGACCCATGACACACAACTGGTCAAACAATCATTAGGCACAACACATCCTCAATGAGTTAACTAATTAATTAATTATTAAGTCTCTTCTCCTCTAAGATAATTAACAATCATAACATCTCTCTCTCTCTCTCTCTCTCTCTCTATATATATATATATATATATAATTTTTGTGTGTGTGTGCGGAATTATGTGTAAGCAACATGCCAAGCCAGGCAATGTTTGTCTTCACTATCCAACTGTATGCTATGAATGATTTTGTTTTATTATTTTCTGTGAGGAAATAATAAAATAATTTTAAATATGACTATTTTAAAAGTTTCAAGTCTTTAAACTAATCAAAAGTTGATATCTTAATCTGATATTACACTGGACTTAATAAATTAATTAATAATATCAATAATAATAATAGTTTAAATACAAAAATATCCATCTCTATCTATTATATTCCATTAAGATTTCTAAGGTTGTGACAATTGGCATTGCCTAATAAAACCTTGGAGTTTTGTCCAACTTTTTCCCATTTTGGACATTGCTAATTATAATAAACTAAGCTTATATATTCCTAGTTTAGAGAGACAGTAAATCTTTATTTTGGAGTAAGAAACCATATATGGAAGCTAGTGGCTGTAACATTAGTGTTTAAATAATATTGAAAGGTAAGTCCACGATAGTGATGCCTATATACCATGCTAAAATCTCCTGACACCCTTGTCATTTTTTTTTATTTTTTTTATTTTTTTTTTTTAAAACTAAGATTCTACAAAATTCAAACAAATGTTAGGAGGGTCCGTTACATTAGCTTAACAATCACTTCTAATATAAAAATTTTGATATGTGAAGACATGATTTAAATATAACTCAGTATTAATTCTAAAAAAATATGTGAAAAGATAATTATCTAAACGTGATATCAGAAAAAACTAATGCAAAAGGGACCTTAAGGTAAAAGATTTTTAAAACATACATAGGACACACAATGAGCCTATTTTAAGTTTTAACAAGATTTATCTATTTTCAACTATACTAACTAAAAAAAAAATTACAATTTGACCCTCTCAACTATCACTATTTTACACTTTGCGCCTCTATATTTTAATTCGAAGACATTGACCCTATATAGTTTTGATTTGTGACATTTTTCACCCTTCTAAACTATTTGATTATTTGACTGAAAAATGATATTAGGTTTGTTATTTTTTATACAATATTTACCCTAAATTATTAATGTATGTACTTGCATATAGTGAAGTTTCATGACTTTTCTTAACATATTTTAGTTGTTGTGAATTTTAACTATATGACGAAACTAATTTATAAAAATTAAATATATTGAGAAAAATTGTGGAACTTCACCGATATGCTTGTGAATATATTAGCAATATAGGATAAATAATGCATGCAAAAATAACAAGTCTAATACCATTTTTCAATCAAATGAATGAATGGCTAACTTGCAAATGGTTGCAAAGTGCCATAAATCAAAATTATATGGGGCAATATATATGTTTGAATTAAAAGTACAAGGGTACAAAGTATAAATTGGCAATTGTTGAGGGGGTCAAACTATAATTTTTCCTATAAGACCGACTTTATTAAGCTCATAAATCTTTCTAAGCATGACATAAAATTGCAAATTAGAATTAGTTGAGATAAATGATATTGATATTATATGTAAAATATTTTTGAAAAAGAGAAACCTAGCATTGAAAGTATATTAGGTTTGGAAGAATAACCCCATCTCCTTAAAAAAATAAAAAATAAAATAAAAAAATAAAAAAGGGGTGGGTGGGGGGGGATCAAGAAAAGTGCAACTCAAAGCCTAATTCATGTATTTAAAGAAAAGTGCAACTTCAAAAAGGCAGGCTACCGCATGGTTGATGGTGCACTTTTAGGGCCTTTTTAAAAATTTTAAAAATTAAATCAAGCTGGATTCAATTTTTTAATGATATAAAATTCTTAAATTAACCATGTCACTACTACTTTGAAAAAAAAAAAATGTGTTCATACTTGGTTTTTTCTATAAGGTTAAATAAACATTTAGGAAAAAGATCATGCCTGTTCAAATAATCGTGAAATCAAAATTGGTCAAACTCATATTATCATGTTCTCATCTTTAGTCGATGATGAATGTTAACATTCATTGTCATGATCAAATGATTGTAAACTATTCAATTTGAGAAGCTTTTGGTCTTTTTTCTTTTTATAAAAAGAAAAAAAAAAAGGAATTAGCAGATAAAATTAAGTATTAATTAAAGGAGTCCAAAATTATTTGATAATTAGTTGTGGAATAAAAAATAAATAAAAATAAAAAAACCTTTGTTAGATGGGACTTCCATTGTTGGTGGCTCAATCTTATAAAGCTATATACATTTGAAAGAAAATGAGATAGTTCATGATCTTACATCTTTGTTATATAATCAAGCCATTTGAACCACTGGCCCCCCCCCACTCCCTTGAAAACCAACAAAAGAAAAAGGAAAATGAGTGAAGACAGAGATGGATCAATGTTATTTCACATTTTTAAGAACAAAATCAATAATAAACCTAACTATTTAACACTTTCCGATCCTTAGATATAAAGTAACAATTTGGGAGGCTAATCAACTCACCCACTTCTTTAGATACCAAGATGGACCTGCCACCTGCCTTGCTAACACTTTTGTAAAGAGGAGAATACGCGTATATTGTTGGGTTTTTTTAAAAATAAAGTAAAAAAATTAAAAAATTTATGGTAATAATTGAATCCCTAAAACCCCACCCCTTCCTTATAAATGCCATTTATGCTCAATTACAATACTGTGAGGATACATCCATTGTATAGTACATTAGGCTTTAACAAGGAATTAGGAGGCCCCGCCAGCCATATGTTCCCAAATTAGAGCATTTTCAATGGGGTATTATCTGAGGCACTGTCATTACTAAAATTTGGTATTGGTATCCAGATAGCTTGCTTTAATAGGATGTCATTTGGAATGTCAAATTTTGGCAATGGGTGTCCTTGCTATCAACTCAAATTTGACACATCAAATGGCACTAACCATTTGTGCCATATCATATTTTCTCTTTAAAAATGTGGAAAATGCCAAAATGTAGCATGAATAGGTGTCAAGAATTGAAATTGATGGCATTTTGTGTCATTTGGGGTGCCAAATTTTGATTTTAACGTATCAAATAGCATGAATACATTAAAGATGCTCTTACAACCTATAACTGATGAATTTTTGTCTTTCTTTTTTGTTTGTTTGCCTTTTTTCCGGGTTTGGTATGTAACTGATTAGGGTTTTCTCCCTTTCAAACTCGATCCTCATATATGTACAAGCTTATAAAATACTCTGCTTTTATTTTTGGAAATTTTTATCAAAAAAATTATAATTAGTTCTTGAAATTATTGGGAGTGTCACAGTTTGAATTAAGTATTGAAACATGCATTACAAACTAATGTTGTTTGACCAAAAAGGAAAAAACCTAACTTTCTTTAAGATGAAGGAACTACAAACCTAAATAGAAGGCCAATTAAACGGTAGGAAATTGAGAATAGACAAAATCAATGATGATCACTTGAGGAACATTAAATTGTTATTATTGTTCATGCGTGTGTGATCGAATGTGACAATCATGCACATGATTAGTAGTTGCCTTTGAGTCCCAAAAGAATTTTCTTCTGCGATATCACGCAAGTGATCATTTTCTTGAATATAGCTGGCATGGGTTTGCAAATGAGCTAAGTCGAGATGAGTTTTGGGTTGCCCAAACTTGATTTGGCTAAAAGTTTAATTATTTATGTTTGAGTTGAGCTTGATACAAGTCTAATCGAGTCAATCTTTGACATGCTTGAAAATGACTTATTTATTATCAAAGCCAAACTTATTCTGGAGCAACTCACAAATGGCGGCTTGCTTTTTTTGCAGCTAAGGTGCAATCGAGCCTAGCCAAGCTCGAATTGGTTGAGGGATGGATTGTTCGCGGAGCTTGTAACAAGCCATTAATTAGGAACTATCGTGTAAATAATCATTGTAGTATATATATTAAAAATATGGTATTTAAAATGCAATACTTTTACTTTATTTCTCATAAAAATTATATAAAATTATAATTTAACCACATATTAATTTACTTAGCAAATAATAGTTATAAATCTAATAAAATCAAATTTATGTAATTATATATAATGGGCTAATTCGATCCTAAACAAAGTAATTTACGAGTCGTAAAGAAGCTAATTCACAAGCCTTAAACAAGTTTTTAATACCAACTTTTGTCACGATTATTTCTAGCATAAATTTTTTTGCCAACAATCGATCCTATCATCCCTCAAGTCGTCTAAAAGTGATTATCACCTCATCTCGTAGATCTAAATGGAATTTTGAACTGCAAAAACGATTTTAAGCTATAAAAAATAATACGAACGAGACCTAAACGTTAAACTTGGCTTGATTCATTTAACAATCAAACAAGTTCCAAGGAGTCTTTGCCAAATTTGTTTGCAACTCATTCACGAAGGATGCAACTCGTTGCAGGCCTAAATGTAGCAATCTATGATTTAATTGAAGGTCCCATCAAAATGGACTTGGAAACCAACGATCACTATATTCCAAATTCCAACCCCAAAGAAGCTAGCTCATTAATTTGAGTGATTTCGCCAAAAACCTATCTCAATATGGAAACTATATACCTACCAGTCCAGATTCTTGCCCAAAAGGAGTTTGGTCCAGAAGTGAGTGCTTGCCTATAGGAGAGCCAATTCATTAATGCCTCCTTTTTAATTGATTTCATGACAAATTGCTATGAAATTGTGCATGTGGAATCATAAGGTAGGATAAGGATGCTAGGGCATAACCCAATCTATTGCTGCTGCTGCTTCTTTTTTTTTTTTTATTTGCTTTATATTAGTGATGAACCTTTGAATAATGTGCCACTTAGCAGTCGTCAAAGATCACAATTTAAGAAATGGAGATATTGGGATTAAATCTTGACAATCTAATTATCGGATAAATGGAATTTACAAGTGATATCGTACATCTCTAAGAACTTACTGTATCCAAACCACAATGGAAATATGTCTAAAATATCATATGCTATCAAAAGAAAAAATAGCCTTTTGGACATTGCATGGTTAAACATGTGATAGGTCCTTGAATGCTAAGATGAATAAAATCAGAGGGGTCTTTTTGGGAGTGAAAGCTGATTTTTCTTTTGCCAATGACAAGAATAGATCGAGTTACACACATACATTCCTAAATTAGTCGGAGCCCATCTACTTAGGGGCGGAGCCAGGATTTGGTTTTGAGGGGTGCGAAAACCATATGAATATGCATTTATTTTGATTATGTAAAATAGCCATTTTTATAATATAGGGGTAAAATTGCAATTATATAAAATTTTAAAGTCAAAATCGTAATAGTATAAAAATTTATACAATTTTATTTTGTAATAGTATTTTACGCTAAAAATCCAACAGTTCAAACTGTTCATTAATTCGAGTTCAGTATACTTGGTTCGAGTTGACAACTACAATTTCAAATACACGTTCAAAGGTAATAATTTTCTTAAAAATCAAATTGAATATAACCTTCTCAATTTAAGAAATGTATGAATGGTGAGGTCTCATTCATAGATTGATGGAGAATATGAGCACATGCAATCTCATTCATAGATTGATCTTTCAAGAGGCAAATGTCAACATGAATGGATGATGATGACCACTCGATATATATCTAATCAATTTGGTTAGGAATTGTTGTGGAAGAAGAATTACCATAAATTTAAAAAAGGATCAACTGTATTAAATTGGTTGAGGACAAAGCAAGTGGTTGGGTTTCTGTTTTCAATGCGGGGCCCACTGTGTTTTATCATGTAAGTGAAAGCTTGTTTCACAACAAGACACGTACGTACCAAGACTACCAACAATTTTATTTTTTTTTGCAGATGCTGCTCGTTGGGGTGGGAAGTTTACTGGTAGCTTAGATATTATGATTTTATTATAATTACTCATATACGACCTTTTTAAAATATCACAACATGTCTTTTTTTTTTTTTTTTTATAAAAATTTTATAATAAAAAATTAGGAATGAGACATTGAATAACATGTAATAAATGTTGATGTGACATTATGGGAATAAGGGATTCTTAGTGGGGATAATAGTCAAAATTGGCGTCTGAATTTGTTGGTAATCAGCATCTTGATTACTGCCTAGTGATTAACCACAAGATTAGCGACACGGAAGCAAAAGTGTATATCCGAGGGCTGTGCAGCAAAATGCGGATTGTGGCTATCGTTTTGAGGAAGGAAACCCAAAATTAACGGCGTTAACATTGGATTGCCATTAAATGCTCCCAAAAAAATTTTTCACCCCCGCCCAAATGCATCATTTCTTCCCAAAAATTTCTCTCTCATAGGCACCAGCTCATTCACACTTTCTCTCTCTTCACAGACTCTTGTTTTCCCTCTTTTGACCATTGTTTTAAAACCCGGACCGTTCATCGAACTGGAAAAGTTACCTGGTTAAGGTTCAACCAGTTCAACTGTCGGGTCAACCGGGTTGAACCGTGACGTCATAAATATATTATTTATTTATTTATTTATTAGAATAATAGCTGTAAATGATTCAAAATATAATTTTTTAAAAAAGTTTGTACAATCAATTCATATATTTGAATTTATGTGCAGTCATCAAAATTGATAATGATTATTGATCAATCTTTATTATATATATTTTTTAAAATGCAAGATAAGAATATTGTATTATTAGATTAGATGCTTGGATTTCTTTTTGCTATTTGGGATTTTTTTAGACTAATTTACCTTTATAGCCTTCTTGGCTTTAGAGATTTTAAAAAAATTGGGGCTATTTTAGTCATTTTAGCACATTAAAAAAAAAAAAAAAAAAAAACGGGTTGATCGGTTTTTTAATCGGGTTAAACGGTTTTTGAATTGAATGGATTTTTGTGGATTAAACCAACCGGAGAAGGGACCAGTTCCCGGTTTGATAACATTGCTTTTGACGACTTAAAGTGCTTACTCTCCTCACGCACTCATGGTGCCACCATCTCTAAGGGTTTCTCTTTCTCTCTCTAACAGGTAAAACATGGTGCTCTGTTTTTGTATAGATTCACAATGTGAAAATACATTGCTCTCTCTCTCTGCCACACAAATAGAGGTTTCTCTCTCTAATAGGTAAGTTAATGCTCTGTTTAGGTCCATTATATGAATTGGGTAAATGGCACACTAAACATGGTGCAATAGGTATAGCTTCAAATGGTTGAGAGAATGCCCAAACCAAAGGGTGTGTTGGGTTAAGCATCAAATGTATGAAAAATTGACACAATGATTATTTTAACATTCGTAGGTGTCTACTTTGGAAAACCTTGGAGATGCAATAGAAAATGCAATTGGATCACAATGAAGATGAGAAAATTCCACGCTTGCAAACTGAAAACATAGAGCTGCAAAAGGAGGTGTTGCTACCTTGTAGTAGTCAAAGGGAAACCAAATCATCTGCGATGATCGTTGGATGTGTTATTATTTTTTTGTTTGTCGTGACAGTTTTTGTTACATATCTATAAACTATGTACCTTCATCTAAATTGTTAATGAATATGTTATTATGTTCTCTTGCAATGTTTTTTTGTATGACATATTGTTCATGGATGTGTAACTGAGATGCCTATCACCAACTGAATGTGGAGTGAAATATATTTGTGTAAAATCCACAGGAACCATTGGTAATTATATTGTGCCTGTTATGCATCACAATTTTAGTAATTTTACTAATGAGTTAGTTGACTAGCTATAGAATTCCAATAGTCAACTAATTGTTGATGTGACAGTGTATTTGAAATGAGAAGTCATAGTTGATAGCCCTAGAAGTTCAATAAGGCACATTTTTTAATTATAACCTTCAAATTTTGGAATCAAACTCATCAAGATCACTATGCATATCCTCATGTGGTGTTTTTTTTTCCCCCCTTAGAGCATCCACAGCAGTGTAGCTAAAACAGAATAGCTAAAGCTAAAATTTTGCTCCAAAAAGTGGTTTTTTGCTATTAAGCTTTGAGCCAAAAAAATTTTCCCACAGCAGTGTAGCTAAAACAGAATAGCTAAACCATTTTCTTCCACTTTTACCCTCATGAAGTACTTTTCAATTACTTTACATACCCTTCATTCATCTACATGACTCAAACCACTATTATTTTTAATTTATCAAATTAAAAATATTAAAAATAATATTTTATTATTAAATTAATGTTAAATTGTATCTTTTTTTTTTTTTTTTTTAACATATTGTACTTCTTCTCAATATTAATAAAAGAAAAATATATATATATATCAAATTATAAATGATCTATTGGGGTAAAGTTTTTGCGTTACAATTTTACAGTACATCCTCACTGGGATAAATGGACTGTGGTATATTGAAAAACCGACCGTTGGATTACATAATCCTGTTACGTAAGAGATGGCTGCCAAAAATCACACTGATCCAACGGTTGGTTTCTTCTATTTGCCTTTGAAATAAGATGAGACTCGAATGAACACAAATTTTGTCCGATTTTTTCACAGTCAGTTTTTTCGGAAACCAACCGTTGGATCAGTGTGATTTTTGGCAGGCACGACAAACGTAATAGGCTTATGTAATCCAACGGTCGGTTTTTCAAAATACCTCACCCATTTTCTCCAATGAGGATGTTATGTAAAATTTTAACGCTAAAACTGTACCCCAAGTAGAGATCAATTCTCTATATCAAATATTTCAAAAAATCACATGGGAGATGTAAAAAGCAAGTCATAACCTCGGTTAGAGAAAAAGCTGTCTAGCACATAAATCTATGCAGTACTGTATTGATATGTCACATCACATGCCTGATTTGTAAAAAGCAAGTCATAACCTCGGTTAGAGAAAAAGCTGTCTAGCACATAAATCTATGCAGTACTGTATTGATATGTCACATCACATGCCTGATTTGTAAAAAGCAAGTCATAACCTCGGTTAGAGAAAAAGCTGTCTAGCACATAAATCTATGCAGTACTGTATTGATATGTCACATCACATGCCTGATTTGTAAAAAGCAAGTCATAACCTCGGTTAGAGAAAAAGCTGTCTAGCACATAAATCTATGCAGTACTGTATTGATATGTCACATCACATGCCTGATTTGTAAAAAGCAAGTCATAACCTCGGTTAGAGAAAAAGCTGTCTAGCACATAAATCTATGCAGTACTGTATTGATATGTCACATCACATGCCTGATTTGTAAAAAGCAAGTCATAACCTCGGTTAGAGAAAAAGCTGTCTAGCACATAAATCTATGCAGTACTGTATTGATATGTCACATCACATGCCTGATTTGTAAAAAGCAAGTCATAACCTCGGTTAGAGAAAAAGCTGTCTAGCACATAAATCTATGCAGTACTGTATTGATATGTCACATCACATGCCTGATTTGTAAAAAGCAAGTCATAACCTCGGTTAGAGAAAAAGCTGTCTAGCACATAAATCTATGCAGTACTGTATTGATATGTCACATCACATGCCTGATTTGTAAAAAGCAAGTCATAACCTCGGTTAGAGAAAAAGCTGTCTAGCACATAAATCTATGCAGTACTGTATTGATATGTCACATCACATGCCTGATTTGTAAAAAGCAAGTCATAACCTCGGTTAGAGAAAAAGCTGTCTAGCACATAAATCTATGCAGTACTGTATTGATATGTCACATCACATGCCTGATTTGTAAAAAGCAAGTCATAACCTCGGTTAGAGAAAAAGCTGTCTAGCACATAAATCTATGCAGTACTGTATTGATATGTCACATCACATGCCTGATTTGTAAAAAGCAAGTCATAACCTCGGTTAGAGAAAAAGCTGTCTAGCACATAAATCTATGCAGTACTGTATTGATATGTCACATCACATGCCTGATTTGTAAAAAGCAAGTCATAACCTCGGTTAGAGAAAAAGCTGTCTAGCACATAAATCTATGCAGTACTGTATTGATATGTCACATCACATGCCTGATTTGTAAAAAGCAAGTCATAACCTCGGTTAGAGAAAAAGCTGTCTAGCACATAAATCTATGCAGTACTGTATTGATATGTCACATCACATGGGAGATGTAAAAAGCATGTCATAATCTCGGTTAGAGAAAAAGCTGTCTAGCACATAAATCTATGAAGTACTGTATTGATATGTCACATCACATGGGAGATGTAAAAAGCATGTCATAACCTCGGTAAGAGGAAAAGCTGTCTAGCACATAAATCAATGCAGTACTGTATTGATATGTCACATCACATGGGAGATGTAAAAAGCATGTCATACCCTCGGTTAGAGAAAAAGCTGTCTAGCACATAAATCAATGCAGTACTGTATTGATATGTCACATCACATGTGGCCATCAATGCTATGAAAATTAAAGCTGAGTTTGACAATGCATGTCATGGATAAGTGTGTATTAATCGTCTATAAAATGGCTTTCTTTTCCCTCTTCAAACACCACATATCTTCAAATTCAACAATAGAAACAATGAGGAACTTGTTCAAACAGATTGCAAATGGAGATTTTTCAGCATCCTCATCATCGGATGAGGAAGAACTTGGCATGTGGTCAGCAGCCTTCATGGAGTTTCAAACTGGAAACCCACAATCAATAGCACACGGAGAGAGTAGCAACAGGCAATTCCGATATCGTGATAGAGTCGGTGGTAATATTCGGCTGCTTAACGACTACTTTGTTGAGCATCCAGTATACGATGAAAGTTTATTTCGCAGACGCTTCCGCATGCAGCGTCCCTTGTTCTATCGAATATTACATGCGCTCCAACACCACGACAGATACTTCCAACAAAGAAGTAACGCTGCCGGCACATTGGGCTTATCTGGAGAACAAAAGATGACGGCCGCACTTCGTATGCTTGCATACGGTATGTCCGCTGATTCAGTGGATGAGTACGTCCGCATTGGAGAGACCACAGCACTACAGTGTGTGAAGCGATTCTGTAGAGGAGTGGTTCGTGTATTTGGAGAGGAATATCTCAGGTCGCCTAACGCGGCTGACATAGCCAGGCTATTGCGCAAAGCAGATCAGCGTGGATTCCCTGGAATGTTG
Organism: Hamamelis virginiana; assembly: GCA_017140935.1. Lineage (NCBI taxonomy): Eukaryota > Viridiplantae > Streptophyta > Magnoliopsida > Saxifragales > Hamamelidaceae > Hamamelis > Hamamelis virginiana. Next base: position 713,820 of record JAESVK010000960.1, read on the forward strand.
GGAAGCTTGGACTGTATGCATTGGGCATGGAAAAACTGTCCCACAGCTTATCACGGTATTTATACAGGACATGTCCACCGACCGACAATCGTTCTCGAAGCAGTCGCCTCGTATGACTTGTGGATATGGCATGCTTTTTTTGGCATACCAGGGTCAAATAATGATATTAACGTTCTTGATGCTTCTAATCTCTTTAGTAATTTGCAAGAAGATCGTGGCCCTCCTGCGAGTTATTCCATATCGGGCACCCATTACAATATGGGATATTATCTCGCGGATGGAATATATCCACAATGGGCAACAATTGTTCAAACAATAAGTCAACCACAAGATCCAGCAAAAGCTTTTTTTGCAGAAAAACACGAAAGTTATCGAAAAGATGTCGAACGTGCATTTGGGGTGCTGCAAGCACGTTTCGCAATCGTTCGAGGCCCAGCGCGATTTTGGCATACTGAAGATTTATGCTTCATAATGAAGGCGTGCATTATTTTGCACAACATGATAGTAGAGGACGAGCGGGTTGATGACAATCTACTAGTTGCAGAAACTATTACACACGACGAATATGACTCACTTGATTCGTCCACCCCGGTAGAAGTCTCAACTGGCGGGATACCATTTGATCGGTACATGGACCGACATCGCGCGATTCGAGATTCGAACGCCCATTATGCCCTCCGCACCAACATCATTGCGCATCTTTGGTCGCTACATGGACAAGGCCTTATGGATTGATTATTTGTACGCATGCTTTATTACAATGTGATATTTAAGTTTATATATTCTGTTATATGAGAAGTCAGCATGTTTTTTTATTTGGTCGCTACATGATGATGCATTTCATTTAATTAAAGTAGGGAAAAATTTAAAAACTAGTGCATTAAATTATAGCATATAGTAGTTGCATTACACATTAGTTGCATTACACATGACCTGGAAGTTTATAAACTCCCACATTAGATAAGTACTGGAATATAAAAACTAGTGCATAAATAAGAAAGAGTGATAGTACATAAGCTAATAGTCAGGGAGCGGGGAATAGTTGGAGCTGCAACCTTTCTGCAATGCTCTGGCCATAATGGCATTCTTTTGCAATTGATAATAGTGTTGCAAATCTGGGGACATGCCTGTAATGTCAATCTTCATAATTGCCTCATCTTCACGCCTCTGCTCCCTATCGTCGGCAGCCTTCTTACGTTCTTCAGTAGCCCTCATCCTTTCTTCAGTAGCCCTCATTCTTTCTTCAGTAGCCCTCATCCTTTCTTCAGCAGCATGCGCCAATTGAAGTTGCAAAACCTCCCTTTCAGATGCTGCCTTCATTAAGGCAAGCTTTTCCTCTTCAAATAGAACCCTACGCGATTCTTTTTGGCCCATCACGTCTCTCATTGTTTCTGTAAATGCACTACTACTATTCGCTGGACTTGCTTTGCTTTTTCGACGACCTTCTTTTTCTGCTTTTCGTCCAGGCGGCCTTTTGTTCCTCATAGGTGAGCTAACACTGTCATTACTGAATGGATCTTGAGAGGCATCAAGAGAGATTGGAGTTCGAGGAGTCCCCTCAGCAGGCGACTGGGGGGGGGCTATGGGGTAAAGATTGCGCATCCAGAATTATCCACTTATTAGAGAGTTTGAGAATTTCCCAGCAGTGATCCAAAAGGAAAGGTTTGCCAATATCATTTTCGAACAACTTTTTTGCTTGCACAACCTACGCAGTTTGAACAGAACTACATTACGGTAGCTTGAAAATAGATTGGGACAATAATATAACAATAAAAAACTCACCTCGTCAAGGAGGTTGGATCCACTTTTTGCCGGCCTGTGCTGGATCTGTGCGAGACACCCACGATATTTTGTACAGAAATGCCTGATTTGAGCCCAGCGATTTTGGATTGAACATGAAGTGCGTGGTTCTGGGCTAACATTTTTACCTATAAAGTGCTCTAAAACTCGATCCCAGAACTTTGCCAAAGGTTGTCCAGAACCGGTCACCGGATCTTGGCTTATGGTCAGCCATGCTACGCACAATGCCTCGTCTTCTGCTGTTGAGAATGACTTTCCCCGCTTAGGCTTAGGCCGAGATTGAGAAGTTGACATTTTTTTGGCCTAATAGATATAAGATATTAAACTTAACTAAATTTTCAGAATTTTTAAACCATATCAAATGTTATGAAAATTAAATAATATATAGAAATAAATTATTAAAATTCCATAATGCTAGGTGACTTCAATAGTGGCAATTGCAAACCATATGTCGCAAAATTGACCGTTAGATTCGACGAAATATATGTCATATGCATTTCGACCAAAAACAACAGTGATCCAACGATCGGTTTATGAAAACGATTTGTCAAATCATATTAACCGGTGATATTTTGATAAACACATAATGTCACAATTTTCCATATTGAATAATGTAATAATCTGACCGTTGGATGACTATAATATTTAGTAAACATGCACATTTTTCAATTGTCACAATTTGGATGACTATAATATTTAGTAATGTCACAATTTAGT
>JAESVK010000960.1:716346-745386 GCA_017140935.1 Hamamelis virginiana
ATAATATTTAGTAATGTCACAATTTAGTAATGTCACAATTTGGATGAATATAATATTTAGTAATGTCACAATTTGGATGACTATAATATTTTGGATGACTATAATATTTAGTAAACACATAATGTAACAATTTTCAAAATGTGCTATTAAATTGATCATATTGTAATGCATATATCTAGTGAAAATAAATTAAACATGATAATTATTTTAAAATAAAAAAATAAATTAAAAGCTAACCTTTTTCACCTCTTGAAAAGTTGGCAAGAGTGGGTTTGAGCAAGGTGCAAAAATATTGAATTTTGCAAAGCAAGTTTGGGGGCTATTTATAGAAAAAATTCTAATATGACCGTTGAAAGGGTATAATGGGGAGTGCAATTGGGGTTTGAAGGGTAAAAATGGAAAAAAAAATATAAAAAGGGTTTGAAACCCACATTTGGCTCAAAGTCAGACTCGGGTCCATATCCTCCATGTCCCTCGATTTTGCTCCGACGGTGCTGCAAGCTTCACCGATCACCATCTCCGACGAGCCCCTCGCCGTCCGGCTATTTCGGGCCGACGGTTCTAACCCCGAGCCCCTCTCCGATAACCCTCTCCGATGAGCCCCTCTCCGATGATATCTCCTCTGCTTCTCGCGCGGTTCAAAGCATGTCCTCTGCTTCTCTCTCCTCACAAAACAAATCTATGCCGGTGAAGCTCCATCAATGGAGGACGGCACAACCCCGGCGGATTTTCAACTATGTACGGTAAGATTTTCGTGCATACTGATTTTTTGGGTTTAAAAAATCTTCATTTTTTGATTTATTTTTAATATTATATATGTTTGGTTGCTGATTGTTGAATGAATATTGTGATTCAAATTTTTTTTTTCCTACATGCTGTCTGTTTGGTTGCTGAGAAAATTGGTGAGAAAGTTCGTTTGATGTGATTCCAACGGTATTATTTGGAGGGCAAAAGGGGTTTTTGTCCAAAAAGTGGTTTATTGCTTGATGAACAGGGCGTAGCAAAAAGAGGGCAATTTTTGCTTCGCACTGTTCATTGAGCAAAAAAGTTTTTTGCTTTAGCTACTCTGCTGCAGAGGTTTTTTTGCAAAAAATGGTGGTTTTTAGCTTTGGCTTTTGCTTTACCTACACTGCTGCTGATGCTCTTAACTTGGAGATTTGCAAAGTAAAATCAACCCACTCTAGAGCATACTTTGCAACGTCAATATGTTGCAATGGAATGTCGTGAGGAGAGAGAAAGAACAAGCTACCAATGTAGTTGGAAAAGTAAACCTGGGTTGTGACTGGAGAGATGAGAGAGAGAAGAAATTTGGGTTGTGGTTAGAGAGAGAGAGAGCACCTTGGGTTGTCAAGAGAGAGAAAATGATAACTTTTAGGAGAAGATAAGGAGAGAGAGTCAAAACTGACCTATCGGTTGGGTGAGAAACTAGATTTTGCCTTTTTCTCTCTTTTCAGCCAACGTTAACCCCGTTAACTTTGAGTTTTCTTCCTCAAAACAGTAGCCACAATCTATGTTTTACTACATAGCCCTTGGATCTGCATTTTTGCTTCCACGTCACAGATCATGTGGTTTATCACTAGGTAGTGATCAAGACGCCAATTACCAGCAAATTCGGACGCTCAAAATTGGGGATTAGGGATTCTGTAATATTTTTGGGATTATGTGTATGGCTGGGGATTATGTACAAAATTTGAAAATATTTCAAATTTTTATCGTCAAAGGGGTATTGTAGTCCAAAAAAACAATGATAGGTTCATTGGTAAATATTTTTGGATGAGATTCATTCACGTAATATTGTGAAACCTTGGGTTTATTGGCGTATTTTGCCCAAGGATAAATATGAGTATGACCGATTTTTATTTTATTATTATTTGGAAAGCTTATTATTTTTGTAAATTTATTCAATTTTATGTAAAAAAAAAAAAGTATAAATACAATTATTTCTAATCTAAGTATACGCTAATTTATTCAAAAATAAAATAATAATAAGAGATCGAGCGGACCTAATCAGATTAAAATTTTCTCAACAAACCCTAAAGATTGTAGGATTTTGTTTTGATGACATCCTAACGAATTAATTGAGATTCGTAGCACTGGATTCCACATCACCAACTGGGTCTAGGAAAGAACTACTTGAAAAAATTGTAGTGTGATCTTTCATATGTACTAGGTTGCCTTATTAGTGTAGCCTGAGTTTCGATTCAAAAGGTGGTCAAATCTTTTATGTTAAACATTTTGTGAGGATATTTAATTTTGTTTTGCTTTCAAGTAGTTTAATTTAGTTTTCTCCTTGTTCATTTCTTACACTCTAGTTAATATCATTTTTTAAATCTAAAAAGTTCTCTTAATTGAGATAATTCAAAACAATATACAGTACGTAACTTGATGCTCAGTGGAGATTTTCAGTTCTACTTTTATGTACTACTTTTCTGTCCCTATCGCAAAAGTCTACTTTGAAAATTTAAATTTTTTTATATATTTCTTTTTGTCTCTCTGTCCTATATTGATCTTTAAAAGATGTGGTCAACCTTTATCAATTAATGTTTTCTTGGTTAACCGTTGCAGTTAAAGGGTCAACCAAAGTCTTACTATGCATCCCAAATAATTAATATTGAATCCTTAAATTTTCAACTAGCCGAATTTTAATAAGGGTCCACTAGAAGATTGCCAAATGTATGTGTAATACCCCTCAATTTCACTATATAATACACTTGATTTTTCACAAATTTGTTAAAGCTTTGGATTTTCACCCGTACTCAACGCCGGCCTTGAGCTAAAGCCATTAAAGCAATGGCTTTAGGCTCTCAATTTCTCGTAAAAAAAAAATAGGGCCCCAAAATTTGAATGTTCTTGCAAAAAAATTATGGCTTTAGGCCCCCAATTTTTTACAAAAAAAAAAAAAAAAAGGGCCACATTAACATATTAACGTATTATCCCTATAGTACGATTTTGTTTCTTTTTATTTTACTTTAATGGCTATGTTTAGTTTCCAAAAAATTAATAGAAATAAATTACTTCAAAACTCTAAATCTTTGAAAAAAATTTCAGGGTGGTGTTAAAAAATATTGACAATTATAGCCCCATTTTATGCTCTTACTTAGGGCCCCAAATTCTCTGGGCCGGCCCTGCCCGTACTAGTATTTTTAGACTTTAGAATTTAGTTATGATTTATTGTGAAATTTAAGGAAAATTTATACTATTTTAGTTGGAACATCTGATTGGGTAATTTCAATCCAACTTATATAAAATTATTAGATAACTTGACCCTACAACAGAACCTATTGTAATTCATTCAGAGGAGTAGGAATATAGCCAACTGTAGGGTGTAAATTTACAGGTGGGATTTAAGGACTACTTTATAATTGCTTCCCCCCCTCTTTTACTCCTTTGTAATGTCTATTAATATTTACCTAAAAAAGAGGCAACATTGAAAGTCATTAAACACTTTTCTTTTTCTTTTCTTCATTAATTTCTTATACTGTGGAGGTAGCTAGCAACATGGATTCATCTCTAAATTATATAGTCATCACTATGAAGGTAACAACATAGATTCAATTCAACCTAATTATAAAAGAGATTTTTTTTTTTTTTAAATAAAAAGTAAAAAAATAAGAGAGATCTTAAAAATCTTCGATCTATTGGATATCTCACCCATCTCCTTGCTAGTGTGATAATCACTAGTACAGGGTAAATCAGTTGTTTGTATTAGCTATTCTTAATATTATTTTTGAAACTCAATATTCTCCTAGCTTTAAGAGACAGAGTTATGATCACTTCTAAAAAAACTTGAGGGTTGATAGGTTGGTTAGCAAAATTTTCATACTAGAAGTGGTTGTGACAAAAGTTAAAGGAGCCCAATTTTTGCCACATTAATAACTTCTAATATGAAAATTTTTATATATGAAGATATGATTGGAACATAATTCTAAAAGATATGTGAAAAAATAGTTCTTCAAAAATAATTTTCTAAAATACTAATACAACCAGACCCTCAATGTTGTGTAACTTGTGCTTAATGATACAATATAATGATATCCTGCATTTGTTTTCTAATGCGTTAAACTAACCCATATAAGTTCTACTGCACTACCAAAACTAGTTGCCCTATTGACTTTTGAGATGCGGTGTGGGTTAAGCTTGTATTTGTGATGGTAATGGCATTTACTGAGAAAAATAATAAATAAATAAATAACAAAGTAAAAACCCTAATCAGCTTCAACTTATGCCTCTTGGTTTGAAATATATATATATATTGTGGAGAATCAGCTTTTCAGATAGCTAGTACCACCTTCATAGATAGGGTTTGATGTCTTCTTTTCCTCTACTTCTCTAATTGCATAGCTAAAAAACATAGCTGTACCCCTATGCGTAGCCTTCCTGAGAATGCTCCGATGCCAATTAAAGTCAATACTTAGGATAATAGAGTAACTGAAATGAATATGTTGGATCATATAACTTACCTCGTTTTATGTAAGGATGCTCCTTAAATAAGTAAGGCCCCTTGGTGGAGTGCCATAAAGCTGGTGGGATAGCCTGTATCATTGCGTGGGGCTCCATGCTTCGCAAAGCATGGAAAGTATCTGAGCATGACTTCTGTCAACTATCTTTATGTCAATCAAACCATCAACTTGATTTGTTATAGAGAAGGTAAGGTGCCTGCTGAATCCACTTAGGACTTTATTTGGCTTAAGACTCATGGTGGGTCATGGATGCAAAATGGTTCCCACACATAAGCCTCTTGCATCTGAGAGCTTCTTAAGCATAAAAGATTACCTTTTCAACTAAGAAAAACCATTCATACTTAAGAAGTACATAGTCAATCTTTAACTATTAAAGATAATTTATTAATTTAAGGGTTTGCATGAAAATTTTAAAAATTAAATAGGATAAGTTCGTTTGTTCACTTTTTTTTTTTGTTTTTTTCTTGAAATAAAAAACCTTACTAATGGCTAATTTGAAAATTACTATAATTATATTTTTTTATATTATTAAATAAATATTTGTGATTTAATAATAAATTACTTTTTATTATTTATTGGATGAAGCACCTAACAACCAGCTTTAAAAAAAAAGAAGCATAAGTAGCTTTTTTTTTAATAAAAATTACAAATATCAATTTTGCCCTTATTATTACTAACCTCGCTAAAAATAAATTTCTAATTTGTCCTAAATTTCGAAACATAATTGACTTTACTTATTGGACTTATGCTAAAAGCACAAATTGAAGCTATCTCATTCGGGTCTACAATATTACTGGTTTAGCTTGGGTGATGCAAGCGGTGTTATGATTGGGAGCCAATCAGCCGATTTTGGGATTCGGCTAATTACGACAAGTCCAAAACGACACAGTAATACGCCGTAGCAGCAGTGCACAATTGCCGGCGTTATCGTGGCGTAATTAACAACTCTCACTTCCACGGGTCTCACATCTCTGGCCGTTCAATTTCTATCAACGCTAAAAGTTTGAAACAGGTTTCAAACCTTTGACTTTCTCCATGGTTTGCTGACTTTGATTTGCCGTACACTCTCTGCAGCCATGTTCCATTTCTTCTCCTAATTATTATAACCGTTGTTATTTTCCTAATTATGAAATTGCCCCTGACTTCTCTCAATTCTTCTTATTTGTTAGAAAAATGCTAAACACATTATATTTAAAAGATCAAAATGAAGTTGGGTTTAAAAATTATATTATAGATTTACCTCTAATTTCATTTTGTATTTCTTAACACTATCTCATATATTCAATGAAACAAGATAGGTTATCTGACTAATCCATATACAGTTTGTTAATTATGTATATAAATAAGTTTATAAGTATCAAAGTATACCTGAAATAATACAAAATTAATTATAATTTGCTAAACCTAAACTTTACCAAATCATATTGAACAATAATCTAGTTACATTATTTTAAAACTGGTCTTAATAGGAGTGGGGAATTTTACCTGACTCGATCGATTGTAGTTCCTATGACTGTTAAAGTGAAGTATTTTGTTTATTATATGACATTCAAGCACTTGGTTATTTTGTCTTAAAGATTTTATGAGATTCAAGTTTTGAAATTTGATTTGAAAAAAAAAAAAAAGAGTTTTGAAATTTGATGGCCATTGTTTCTATTAATTATATTTTTTAAACCAAATACAAACGGAAATTATTTCCATTTAATCCCTTTTTTTAAATTTTAAAAAAAAAAAAAAAAAAAAACCAATACAAAGCTGTCCTTATTCTATGGAACGTAATTTACTTCCTTATAAAAATAATTGATAATAAATACATATCCACTCACAGTGTTATGTATGATAGAATGTGAAGTTATGATGTTTTCCACCAAGGTACGTAAAGCACCATGACACCATTGTTATTCAATAATTTACAATGTAACAATGTTTTAATTATTTTCTCGATAAATATATATATACATAAATGATCTTATCAGCACATGCTGACTTTCGCAAAAATCATCATAAAACTCGTAGGTGATTGTGGGATACATATTTTGAAAAATTGACGTTGGATTAGATACTATGCATATGTATGTCAGGCATGGCAAAAATCACAATGATCCAACGGATAGAATATGACACTATCACAATGATCCAACGGTCAGATATGTCACTATGGCAATTTTCAGATGTTAGAATTTTTCACAGTATGTATTTTGAGATGCTTACATCATATTACTGTGATTTTTGGCAAACGTGACATCCATAACATGGGCATCTAATCTAATGGTCGGTTTTTCAAAATATGCATTTCACAATTCCCTATATGAGCCTCATGTTGACCTTTGCGAAAGTCAACATATGCTTACTAGATCGGGACTCTCTCTCTCTCTCTCTATATATATATATTATTTATTATTGATAGTTAGTAATCCAAGAATATTTAAGACACCGCCATGTTTAACAATTATAGGGGATGGATAAGATTTACATGATTTTAAATAGGGTCATATACCCATAAGTCCTTGACATAAACATTTTATACCATTAGGTCCAAAACTATTTTTAATATAACAAATGTACAAAAGAATTGGAAATAATATGATATCACACTATAAAATTGGATCTCATGATAAAAAGCTCTAAATTTAGGTATTTTTTGATAATTTTTCTTTCGAATATAGGTATTGCTAGTAGTGAAAGGCTTGAAATATATTGAAATTAAAATTAACGAATAGTGATAGGAAAATAACAAATAATCAAAGATTCTAGCATTTAAGAGTTATTTTCAAACATATGATGATTTTGATTTGGTCAATATTGTACAAGGGAAGTTGTGGACAGGAAGAAGATAATATATTATAGAAAAAAAAGAAGACTTTTCTTCTTGACAAATCATATTAGAGTGGCCTAGTAAATGCAGTAAGTGTTCTTAAAAGGGCTAAAATTGTTAGATTGTTAGTTTCAATGGGTAACATTGTTGAGGTTACTCAAGTCCAAAGAAGTGTTGGACCCAACAAAAAAATAAAAAAATAAAAATGGTGAAATATATGTCATTGGATTGGACTGGAAAAGCTCTAGATACCCTATTAGTAACTAATTAGGTTTAATTTCCCAATATCTTGTTAGTAAAAAGATTAAAAAGGTTCGTGATCAAATAAAGCTAGCTAAAAGATAATGCCAAAATTGAATTACTTCACTTTTTTCTTTCTATTGTTAGATGGTATTAAACTTAATTCAACCAAATGACAAAAAACTAAAATCCGACTTAGAAACTTTTGAATTTATGATTAAATGTTAAAAATTATTTACTCTTTTCTTGACTTTCTATGATTCAAATTCCCACTGAGTTTTGAGTTCGATAAGACCAATCTTTAAAAATGGTGAAATATATCACTTTCAAACTCCATCAATTTAAGATTTTGATTTCAAAATCTCTACTTTATGAGAAAGGTGATCCTTAATCAGCTAAAACCAATATATCTCAAATAGATGCTTACGCAGGGCCTGTTTGGGAACTTCGGAAACTGAGTCCGGCCAGTTCTAATTTCTTTCTGTTGTATAGTTTTAACGTAAACCAGCTTGAGTTGGTTTGAAATAAACTGTGTTTATGCTTTATTTTCTGGACATGATTGAATTTATCTACAGAAAAAAACGCACTTACCAAAATGCATTAAATAAAAATCAAATAAACTTATCCATAACTGGCCAGATTATTAAGTTTGTCAAACACATCCTTAAAAGGGGTTTAAGACCCATTTAATCACCACACAAATATTTTTAGGTGGCATTAAATACGCACGCCATTTTTGAATTTTGAAAAAAATTAGGGGTATTATTGTCTTTAAATTTAAAAATACTACTAACTCTTATAACGTTAAAAACAATCTTTTTTGAATTCGGTCTGGAGTGTACAGTGTACGTAAAAACACAGATACCAGATACCAGATACGAATAATAATAATAAACCCCGAAAATTTGAAATGACAGGGAGAAATATAAACGTAAATTTAAATGCTTTTTTTTATGTATGTGTGAAGCAGAGAAAAAGCAAACCGAAGCAAAGCAAAGCAAAAGCTGCTTCGTCTCTACACGCCTTGGATTTTCTATTGATTTTCTTTCCCACTTTCTCGCAAACCAAACACACCCATCACTTTCTTCTTTTCTTCGTAGACCTCTCTACATTTTTAGGGTTTAAGCTTTGACTTCACACGATCTTCTTCGCCTTCACATTTTCTCTGCAATTTTCACTGTATCTTAGGGACACGACTTCAACTTCTCTGTGCTGTTCTGAGCAAATCATCTGGTATTTTGGAGATCGATCGGGGCTTCAAACTGTGCAGATTTTTCGGAGGTAAGACTCATTTTGCTGAGATTATCAGATTCTGTGTAATTTTAATCTCAACTCTCTGTTCGGTTGCTGAGAAAATGATGGAAAAGATAATGAAAATGAAAAATTTGAGTCTTAAGGCTTTCTTTTGTTGGCTTTTGAGAATTTGTAAGTAAACCAATTGGTTATGTTAGGCTTAGTTGATTGGAGGTTTTCTTGCATTTCTTTTTTATATTTTCTAAATCGAAGTCTTTAAAATAAAGAGAAATCCATGAATCGAAGTTAATTTTTTTTTTCTTTTTCTACATTTTCTCAGCAACCAAAGAGGGTATTGAGCTAAAGATCTGTTAGCATAAAAACAAATTTGAAGTTTGGAATCGGTATAGATATTCAGAGGAGTTTAAAGATCAGTATCGGATCAGGAATTTGAAGTATTGGTTTTATTTTCTGAACCAGTTGTGGAAGAATTTCAATAAGTTGAGATATTTGAGAATTATAAGCATCTTTTGCTGTTGACATAGTTAATGGTGATTGAAGAGTGAAGAGCACCAGAGTTTGTATCCGAATTCATGGTCCCCGCCATTACCATAATCGGATAAGTCATTGAGTGGGACCTTGTTAAAGCTTGATAGGCCTTTGTTGGAAAAAAGTATATCTTTTTGATCTTAATCTTCATATCCCCATGGCTGAGACCCCTTCTTCAGGGTCGCAAAATTCTGCTGGAAACATGTTGGAGAAGAACCGGCTTCTGCCTTCCCTCCAATCAATCAAGTCATTGCCCGTTGATTTTAGATTTATGGGTTCATCCACCTCCCAATCTTTTGAGAAAGCTGGTGATGTGAATCGGGGAAACAGTGATACAATCTCTCATTGTATTCCGGAGAATGGTGAATTATCAAGTGAGGTTGTTGAGGGCACGGAAGATACTGAGAGCATTATGGATCAGGGTAATGATGATTCTCCTTACAGTGGGAAAGCCATAACGGTTGAAGAAGGGCCTTCGGGAGTTGATGAAGACTTGGGTTTCGTAGCTCGTCCTTTGCCTTCATTGGTGCCATCCCGCACTGAATTCAGATGGACTGACACCACTTCCTATGCAGCAAAGAAGGTATTTTATGGCTTATGGTTTAGCTGACATTTCCTCTAAAAAAACAGATTTTTGCCGACATATACATTTATATTCTATTCCTTGGCATTTTTAAATTTTTTTTTTTTTAATTGGCATGATTATGGTTATTTGCTTGTTCAAGTGGATTTGAATGACCCAGCTTTCACAAGTGAATATTGAAAAACTCTTCAATATTGTGATGTCATTTCTGCTCATTTTTTGCTTTATACTTTGGTTATGTATAATGTATTTGTCATATCATTCAATAAGTTTTTCACCCATATGTCTCTGTTCTATTTTACTTATGAACTTTAATGCCCATGGGAATTGTGTTTGGCTTGGTAACTTGGGCAAACAAATAAAATAGTATAAGAACATGGGGAGTGTTTTCTACTTTTCTTCTGGCCACGAACCACTGCAAAGTAGTAGTAAATTTGGTGCATTAATTTTTGTTGGGAATAGAACTTTATAGGGACCAACTACAAATATATACTAAGTTCTTTCCTGGTGGAGCTTCTCTTAAAAAAGTGTTCAGGTACGTTTGCTTTCTGTGAACAAACCATTAGTGCTATTAGTATAAGAAGTAATGGTTTGCTCTCAAATGCTATTTTTACTTTTGATTTCTATGATGATGTGCCAGCCAGCATATTTTAGGAAATTATATCCAAGTTTATGGGTTATCTTTCTCCATTCACTTTGTACAAAAATATAAGTGTAGATCATTTTCTCTTTGCTTGAAATAACATTTGATGTTGGAAGAAATTTTGGTTTAATTGTTTTATTTTTGGGGTTTGGGAGGAAGTCCAATTTAGACGAACTGTATCCTCAGCTTGTCATAGCCCGCTAACATTTTGGGCATTTGTGGTTACACTTGTAAACTATTTTTGTTGGAACTTGAGTGTGAGACATTACATGTTTGGAGAAAGCACTAAACAATTTACTGAAGTAATTGGAATAGGGAGTTGTCCTTTTTATTTCATAGCCTTTGAAGAAAGGAATGAAATAGGATAAGTTGTACAAGGAAGCTCTAGGGCCAGAGAATTCTAAGGTTGAAAAGGGATGGTGGGGGTATGGAAAATTTGTGGATCCATTCTTGAGAATAGTAGGTAGGAAACTTCATGAACTCACTCACCTTTTGTAAGAAGTGTTGGTCTTGGAACTATCCAATGAGGAATGATGGATTGACTCTAGAAGTTGCAAAGTTTAAAGAAGGCTTTCCTCTCACTCTTATTGGCAAACATTTAGTTACATGGGTAATAAACTAACAGTTCTTGGTAAGATCAAATCAATTAAACCTTACTACAAACATACACCTAACATTTCGCAAAATCTTAGTTTTGTCTCTAAATTTGATAACACAGGAACACGAGTAGTTGAGTATGAAAACTATCTTTAAGAGAAAAGAACAATCTCTTATTCAAAAAGTGTATTCAATATGATTACAAACCTAGAATTTATAGAGAAGCTATTACATAATTATAGAAGGTCAACTCTACAAAATATAACAACCTAAGAAACATAGAAACTCTTAATACATGGAAACTAATAAATTATGGAAAGTAAAATATAGCCAAATATTACTGCTCACACCCCCCCTCAAACTCATGATGCTAGCGCAGAGAGCATCGAGAGTTTGTCAAGTAAGAAACGAAACCGAGTAGATGTGTGAGTCTTAGTAAAGAAATCGGCCAGCTGGAGAGCGGAGGAAACATGAAAAAGCTTAATCGTCCCAGCTTGAACATGCTGACGGATAAAATGATAGTCGATCTCAATATGTTTGGTACGCTCATGAAAGATTGTGTTGTGGGCAATTTGAATGGCACTCTGGCTATCACAATAGAGAGGGGTAGAAGGAGAGACAGAGACACCCAAGTCAGAAAGCAACCATCGAAGCCATATCACCTCAGCGGTGACCTGAGCCATAGCACGATATTCAGCCTCGGCAGTAGAACGAGCAACCACAGTCTGCTTCTTGCTCTTCTAGGAGATAAGAGAATCACCGAGAAAGACACAGTCTGCTGTTGCGGTAAGAGAAGGGAGAGGTACCCGGTGCATAATAGCCCCTCGAAGGGGTTCAAACTGTTCCCGAAGAGCCATCAAGAATTGAGTGAGGCGCTGACGATCCCTCTTTTGAATATAGCTATCTAGACTTAGCAAGTCAGACGGATCCATGAGGGCCAACTGATCCCAAAAGTTAGTCATCTCAGTGTAGAATGCTTGAATCAATTTCGCACCCTGTTTGGTAGTCCAAATATGACCTTCGATTTCATATTCTCGAACATAATTGGATTCCAGATAGAGGTTGCGAAGATATTCCCAAACCAAATGAGCAGAATCAAACTTCGAAAAATTTTGACCAATACTTGGTTCCACCGAATTGTGAAGCCAAGTAAGAACCTGAGCATTTTCCATCTTCCATTTGGCTAGATTCGAAACATATCCATCAACTTTAGGATCCATAGGTTTTGGACTAGTCTTGTCAATGTACCCCCACGGTCCATGACCAAGAAGAAAATTTTCCATAACGTTGGCCCAATAGGAGTAATTAGTCTTATTCAAACGGATGCTAATTGTATGAATTTTCTCGTCGGCCATGTTTAACCAAGGGAAATAGAAATTCAAAAAATAATACAAATCAAGCTTAACCAAGAGAAGAGGAAGACGGAAAAAAAAAAAAAAAAAAAAATACTGTAGCGGGGGTACTGTAGCGAGGGTACTGTAGCGCTACTGTAGCGACACTGTTGCGTGGCACTGTAGCGTGGCACTGTAGCGGGGCACTGTAGCGGGGTACTGTAGCGGCACTGTAGCAAAGAGGGAAAGAAGAAGGCAACAAAGAGAGAAAGAAGAAGCAATAGCCCTAGGGCTCTGATACCATGAAAACTATCTTTAAGAGAAAAGAACAATCTCTTATTCAAAAAGTGTATTCAATATGATTACAAACCTAGAATTTATAGAGAAGCTATTACATAATTATTATAGAAGGTCAACTCTACAAAATATAGCAACCTATGAAACATAGAAACTCTTAATACATGGAAACTAATAAATTATGGAAAGTAAAATATAGCCAAATATTACAGCTCACAGAGTACAATTAGAATCTTGTGAGTGATGAACATGTTGATGCCAAGTTTTAGATTTAAAATCCTTGAGATGCTATGATTCTCAAATGCATATTTTCACAACAGGGTGATAGAAGTCCACAGTGATCCCTTTTGCAATTGGCTTACTGCTCCCCAATCACAGCCTAGGGTAAACCTTGGGCCAAGTATAGAAATCCTAGCCTAGATCAAAGTAGGAAAGTGTTTTTTTTTTTTTTTTGTGTGTGAACATCACTTTTCAACATGGTTGCTATATCAGGTATGGTAGATAGCAACGAGAGGTACCGAAACATGTTCAGCCGGAAGTGCCTTTGTTGGGTGTTTTAGCATTTTTTTCTGGAATAACAGTTTAACACTGCAACAAAAATACTTTTTTGGTGCTTTTTATTCCAATCTTTGTGTAATATGACCTTTTGTTGATAAACACTACCATGTTGGTTATGTATGATCTTGTATGTATGACTAATAGTTTTTCAAGCGAATGTCTATCCTCTTCTAGGAGAACAATCCTTTGGTGCTGCACTGGAGCTCTTTGGTCCATGAATTTTCTTTTGATATTTGCTTCACCAGCCCTTGCTGCTTTTGATGTATTCTCTGTGGCAGTTGGGTGGTTCAGGTGGACTGCTTTACATCTGATATGAATGCACCCTTTTGCACCTCAAAAGGGTTGAATGAACATGTACCTCATGAAGAGCAAGGGATGTCCTGCTCTAGTTTGAGGTTTTGTTGAACATCTTTTATTATTGGTACATTTGAAGTTAAGATGGACATCCTACTCTATGTTCTAAGTAAGGTTTTATATCTTGGTTTCATTGGTGGCCTGAATTGAAATGTAATTTAACCAAATATACCCAAAGTTTAAAATTAACTCAACTTGACAAAGCCTTGTCCCTAATATTTGGGGTCATCACTAATTGTTTTCACCATTTTACTCTATCTAGGAGTCTAGGATCTTATCTTTTAAAAAAATCCCAAGTCATCATCACAGACAATATAGACTATTTTGAAGTTTCTGTAAAGCAAAATAAAATCTTGACATTTTGATTTCAGTGTATGTCGTAGATATTATGTGATTGTTTCAAAATTATGGTCTTTGTGACTTTATCGTTTTCAGAGTTTCTGACTATGCTGATAGTTGCTATTGTATTGTTTCTGTGCTACTTAGCTGATGCTAATTAGTATTCATGACATTAAAAGAATAACTATGTAGCTTAACAAATTGTTTTAGAAACCATGATACGTTTTTTGTTTTGATTTGACTTAGAATTAATTAATCCTTGTTGAAAGTAACATTATGTATCTATATTCTGTATGCCTTGAAACAGAATTTTATTTAAAGTTGGCAATTCAAGAGAAAAAATTAATGTGTGAGATTCTCTTTGTTCTTTGTATGTATTGGTGATTCTGTTCTGCTGATGACACTCCTTGCAGTAATAGGTGTGAGAAACTAAAAATACTTGAGTAGGTTAGATATCTAAAGCCAAAATATGTAGGCTGTTTCCAGATTAAGGTCAAGTGATGATGGTTTGAATTGACATAATTGACATTGTATTTATTGATTTACCTACTCGTTAAAGTTTAATGTTTCAGAAGCTTCAATCTTGGTTTCAACATCCCAATGGGAACTGGGAACTAGGGAAGATACTGTCAGCTTCAGCAACTGAAACTGTTATATCATTGCCCGAGGGGAAAGTAAGCAAACCATTGGAATGAAGTAAGATGTTTTGTATTGCAATTAAAGTTTTCATTCTACATTACTTTGTTCCTCAATTCAGGTTTTAAAGGTGAGTGCTGAAAGTCTATTACCCGCGAACCCTGATATTCTTGATGGTGTAGATGATCTCATGCAACTTAGTTACCTAAATGAACCATCAGTGTTGTACAATCTTCAATATAGATACAATCAAGATATGATTTATGTAAGTGTGTAGGTTCATGTTAGTTCTAACTTTACGTTTACTTCAGAATTGTGCTACTTATTCTAATTTCTTTACGGGTATCATACTTTTATTTTCATTTTAGACAAAAGCGGGGCCAGTGTTAGTTGCCATAAATCCCTTTAAGGAAGTCCCTTTGTATGGAAATGATTACATTGAATTATATAAGCGGAAATCTACTGAGAACCCACATGTGTATGCCATCACAGATACAGCCATCCGAGAAATGATACGAGGTGATTCAAGTTTATTTTTCACTTTGACTTTTTGACATCTGAGGCCTTCTCTGGCACTCACCATTAATGTATATAACTCCTCCTGGTTCTTGTTTTTTTTTATTTCAGATGAAGTAAATCAATCTATCATAATAAGGTTAGTAGAATATTGCTAACTTATGCCTTATTATTTCCTTTCACCAGTTGAGTTTTTTTTTTCATTTTGTTTATATCAATTGTATTCTTCCTATTTCATCGTGATGTTTACAGTTTTTAATTGATGCATTTGTATTCTTACTTTGCTTTGTTATATAACTTGTGCTAATTTCATTGATGGCCCCTAGTCATGCTCGACAATGCATTTTTCTAGAAGTTGAGCTAAAGAATGCTGATGAAGCATCTATTGGATTTTTCTTTTCTTGAAAAATATTTATAATTTTGCTGCATACAGGAATGCTAACATGCTTTAGTTTTGGTAAATATTGAAGTTCAATTTTGTTTGGATAGTTAGGAGTCTGGATGACTATATTATACCGTGTAGGTTGGTAGTGGAAATGCCAGCTTAGAAACCATTGCAGCATCCCCTTTCACCCAAAGACCAGATATCTCTCTCTGGGTTTCAGGCATTATTTAGATTGTAAAAATAGATTGTTCAGAAAGAGAGTTTTCAAAAGGTGTTCTGTAAAATTTGTTTCTGTTTATGTCTGTTGTTTTGAAAGGTGATTTGTTTACTTCATAATGCCTTTTCAAGAGAACCAAAAAGACAAATATTGAGCAGTGCTTGGATTCAGCGAATACTGGGGAAAGAAATCTGTTGAGTCTGTTGGGTAAAGCTTTTATTTTACCCACATTGTTATCAACTCGTCATAAACACCTTAGTGCCATTGCAATATTAAACCATCCTGATTACAATTGATGCATCATCAATCTATCAATATTATTTCATTGCTGCTTCCATCTCATTCATCATATTTTCAGAATTAGTATAATTTCTGTTAAAAGGACTCTAAAAGGAATAGTTTACCCTTGTCTATGTAACACATAGGCACAGTTGTTGTAATGACCTGAAAACAAAATGAAATAAAACACTGGTATTAATGCTGGAAATGGTGTCCAATATGCATGTGTTGGTGTATGAGGCAATTATGCTTTAGTAAGAATCTCCATTTTACATAGCCCTAGCTTAGGTTGGGTTCTCTCAAACAGTTATTTTTTCCTTATTTCTCTTCTTGTGTCCCTCGAAAATATTCTTGCCAACAGATTTTCCTTTGAACCATGCATTTGAAAAATTATTATCTTGGAGGAATGATTAAATAATTTTTTTTTCTTTATGGTCTGCTAAATTCGGCTATTGAAAATGAAATTGTAATATCCTTCCCCCAACTCCCCCCCTCCCACAAAAAAAGAAGGATAAAAAAGAATGTGACACTTTAAGAAGAAACAATGCCTCATATGTGAATCTAAGTGAAGACTATATATATATATATATATATATTGGGTTTCTTAGATTTATTTTTATTTTTTATTTTTTTATTTTTTACTGCCCTGGAATTTAGGATAAATTTAGAAGTGAAAGTCATGATGTGGGCAGGCAGATCCTATTTGAGTTCGAAGTTCATCAGCGTTGCCTGGTCTCTACTGCGAAGCAATACCTGTAAGAAGGATTGGTCGGAAAAGTTTTCATTATAATAAGCATAATAAGTCCTAGTTCATTGCAAATTCAGAAGATTTATCTACGTTGAATGGTTACTGAGTACTGTTATAACTCATGCAGTTGTCACTGCACTTTTATATAAGAACTTTTTGATATAAAAGTGATTCTCCGACACTGATGAGGATTCAGAGAGATGGCTTTATCTGTGATAACTTTCTTCTGATACCTGCCTTTGCTGAACTTTTTGATATGAAAGTCTTACAATCTGCTTATATCACTCTTCCCTTCCCCAAAGTTAAGCCTTAGTTTGATTCAAATCTATTCTGTGCCTTTTTTTAATAGCTTGACTACTGTACCATTTAAAAGTTGAGTTCTGGTTTGTCTTGGCAATTGGGACATATTCTGATATGGAATAAAAAAGCCCTAATTTCATTTTGAGTAATATATTTATTGTCATATTTATGAAATGAATAAGTAAATCTTGTTGCAAACTATGAAACACATTAAATTAGTAGGGAATTATTACTGAGTCTCATGAAGGCTATAAACACATCTGATGCTTTTTTTATTTTTTTATTTTTTATAGTTCATCAAATCTGGCATTATATCACAATTAAAACTCTGAAGCAGAATAACTAGTGGGGATTTTTTTAAATCAAGTATTTGACTGCGGTTAATCACACCTGTA
The DNA here is from genome assembly GCA_017140935.1 of Hamamelis virginiana. Lineage (NCBI taxonomy): Eukaryota > Viridiplantae > Streptophyta > Magnoliopsida > Saxifragales > Hamamelidaceae > Hamamelis > Hamamelis virginiana. Next base: position 733,822 of record JAESVK010000960.1, read on the forward strand.
TATGCCCCTTGGTCGTGACTTTTCTCTTAATTTTCTTTGTCCAGTGGTGAAAGTGGAGCAGGAAAAACCGAAACGGCAAAGATAGCAATGCAATATCTGGCCGCACTAGGAGGTGGTAGTGGCATAGAATATGAGATATTGAAAACTAATCCAATCTTGGAAGCCTTTGGTAATGCTAAAACATCAAGAAATGACAACTCAAGCCGCTTTGTAAGCTACCTGCTCTTTGGAAAATCTAAGAGTTCTCCTTTTGGTTAACATATCTATGTCGAATGATAGTAATAATCACTTTTCTCTGGAAGTAAAGTTTTGAGGTTTATGGCCTTTACCCCCTGCAAGCATTGATAATCTGATTGAATGTGTCACAGGGAAAGCTGATTGAAATTCACTTTAGTGAAACTGGAAAAATATCGGGTGCAAACATTCAAACTTGTAAGATAATATGTATTTCTGAGGTCCTGCAATGAAATTATATTTACTGTTTTGTGAAATTCAAAATTGACTTATATTATTTGAATCTGTGTTTTGCTTCTGCCAACCTGATTTTTACGTCCGCGCAGTTCTACTTGAAAAGGTAATTCCTTGTTTATATGGTCTATGATTGTGGTCTGTTGATTTTCTCATCACAAGTCATTAATTGAATGTATTTTATGGACAGTCTAGAGTGGTCCAATGTGCAGAAGGAGAAAGGTCATATCACATATTTTATCAGCTTTGTGCAGGAGCGCCACTTGCCCTTAGAGGTACCCAATTCAGTGTCCTTTATTTTGATTGTATTTAACTTTTATGATACTTTTGTTCAATATCATATAATTTTTTTGATTAGTTTAATAAACATGTGTCAGTGTGGAATCCTATTGTACACGTAACTAATATGTGTATTGCTTTTAATCTTTCATCTCAGAATACTCTGAAAGATACTAATCAAACTAAGAATTCCACTGTTGCTAACTGTGACAAAGGATTCCTTTTAGAACTCAGGTATACAAGTGCACTAGAAAGCCTCTGAATTGATAATTATGGGCTTCCCCACTCGCCCTGTCCAACTCTTTACCTTCAAAGATTCTTGTATTTTCTCCTTCCTCATTGCTAAGAAGACTGACAATAGAGATATTTCTCATAATTTACTACCCTTGACGCTTCATGCACAGGAAAACCTCCATTTTACCAGCCCTTGAATCGGAATATGCATCACTGGAAACACGCAGTGGCTGTAAATATTTATAATGAAACATTTTACTTTTCCTCACAAGCTGGAAGATAAATATCATTTATCCCCTGTTTGTCACATTTTACTTCACATGTATATTACTATATTTTTCCAACACCTTCGTAGAAGTATCTACAAGTTGTTTGATTAACATAGAGAGTAACAACTTATTGTTTATTACCAAGAAATGACAATCAACATTAATATACTCAATTTCTTAAATACCGGTTTAGTTGCAATGTATATAGCTGCTTGATTGTCAATAAACATTCTCTTTGGATTAGTAATTGAGAAAGCCATCTTTTAGAATAAGATACTTAACCCACATTTGAATTTTCAAAACTTTGGTGGTTGCTCTTTGGAAAATTTAGGTCAATTTGACATTGTGGGGCTACATGATCTTTAGTCTCTTTAAATCTTTTGGGGTTGAAAGAAGAAAGAAATTGGAATTTAGCTAATATTTTGGTGGATGGCGACAGACGCAATGTGATTGGTTGGATCAGAAAAGGTCAGGGAGGCCAATTGTATTAATCTAACTTGTTTTAGGAGGCAATTGAACTCCCCAAATATTTGGATTTGTTCATTTTTGGGATTTCTAGATTAACCAACTCAATGGTGGATCACTGTGTTGATAGGATAAGATGAAATGAAGTCATTTTTAATGGTGTAGTCATGATATAACCTGTTTGCCAATTTAGTTATCTTTGAAATAATTTTCCCATTTACGAGAGTCATGTTCTATATTTTATTTATTAAATTATATTATTTGCCTATATTTCACTATTTGTTTTTTGGCTTTGAATAACAGAGAAATTGAATTTGAAGAGTGCTAATGAGTATAAGTATTTGAGGCAGAGCAATTGCGATTCAATTACTGGGGTTGATGATGCTCAACGATTTCACATTGTTATGGTATTTTTTTCTTCTTCTAATGAATTGGATTTCCAGCTATACTGTTCTAAACTGTTATTTGCAGTCTTTATTTAGAAATACTGGGTTGATATGTGTGAACTTCTGTCACTGTTGTAATTTTTTTCAGGAAGCTTTGGATATTGTTCATGTCAGCAAAGAGGACCAAGAAAGTGTGTTTGCAATGCTCACAGCAGTTTTGTGGCTGGGAAATGTCTCATTCACTGTGATTGATAATGAAAATCATGTTGAAGCTGTTGTAGATGAAGGTAACAATCCTCCAGAACATAATGCAATAACTTCTGTTTTTTTTCCTTAGTAAACATGAGGCGAAACCCACTATGTAACCCCAAAAGGAGTATGATAATACAATAACTTCTGATAATATTAAATGTTATCCATTTCTACTGATTTTGATGTTCATTATTTGCTTTGTTTTTGTTTTGCATGCTTTTCATGCCCAGCTTGTTAAGAAAGTTGAAAATTTTAAAATAAATAACGAGAAAGATTGGGCTAGAGGTGAGGGGGATTGTTAAACAGCCCACAATCCCACCCCCTAATATATATACATGAATGTTATAGAACAATAACCTAGTAACCCTGACAGAAACTTCCACCCTCATGAATCATTTATATAAATGGCCATTTCTTGCACAATAACTATGGAAACAACCTATTATGCTGATGGAATTCCAACTTCCCAAAGACTCAACATTTCTGCAATAGTTCTTACCTCTTGCATCATCATTATTATTTTTCCTAGTTAGCCGATCAACTCATAGTACAGATTGCATCATTTTGTTTTTTGTTTTTTTTTTGTTTTGGTTACAACAGAGGGGATTCGACCCCTAGACCTAGCACTACCCAAGCCCCATCCTACTCTGATACCACCATTAAACCACTTAGCAACATTCTTTACTTACCATAGAGAATATAATAATTGATTAAACTGTTTGGGTTCATTGATCTGCTTGATCTTTTGCTGCAAATCCTGCCAAAGGATGGTCGTAGTTTGGTTCTGAACAATGCTTGTTGCATTGATCAGACTGATTTTTAAAAATCGTACATATAATTGCAGTTTTATTCCCAAAGGTGCTGCATGAGTGCCATCAGATTCTTCTTATGCTTGTGTCTAAACTTTTGTATCTCTCTTGCCAACTGGCATACAAGGAAAACTTCTATTATGTTATCATCTCAGATCATTCTTTTATTTTTATGTACTATTTTTTAGAACGACCTTGTCAAATGCCTAATTTGAAAGGGGAGGAGTTAACTGCCATTGATTATTAGCCTTTTAGGAGTATGTATTTAAAGATTTGTGGAGGAATCAAATAGTTTGTGCCAATCATTAATTCTTGTATTTGTTGGAAATTATAAACAATATTACCTCAAAAATGGAAGGAAAAGTGAAATAAGGCAGGTTGAGGGGCAGACTAGGTCGCTCTCTTTATGACAATTCGCGCCACTACGGAGAAAATCCGATGTAGTAGTTTATAGCATGTCGCCTCCAGGATACAACAGCCTAGCCACTCATTGTTATCTCCTCTAAGACTGCACAACTTAGAGAGCAGAGAGAAAATCTGAAAATTGTAGAATCAAGAGAGCAGAGAGAGCTTGTGAATTGGTGAGTGAAAATGCTTGGGAGAGGTCTCTATTTATAGGTGAAAGGTTTGTTACCTATGCTGAAAATATTAAACCATGCCATTTACTTCATTTTTTAGGTTATGAGACAAAATTGAAAAATGAATTCAATTCTGTCCATAATAGCTTGTAGGTTAAAAAAAACAAATGAGCATGTGACTATTGTGTGTAAAAACTGATTCTGCAAATTAAAAAATGATTTCGTAACAGATTCAAAAATAAATAGAATATGGTTGTTGGGACATAGGACTGTAATTTGAATAGAGGTCTGACATTAGTGGGGTATATGAGCAATACGAAATAGGAGAGCAAGAGGTTCCGATCCATTTAGAAAACTCATACCTCCTCCGCCTTCTTCCCTTCTTGCGCACGTGAGGTGCCATGTTTTTTAAATCTTCACTTAGTATGAATGAAGGAGAGCGCTAATAAGCCATTCCATGTTCTCTTTTAACCAATGTGGGATAAGAACGTAAGAAGGTAAGTTTGTTTTTATTAAAATACACCAACAATATTCTATAGAGGATGACTTTGAAGATGTGATGGTATCCCATTGATGCAGTTACTAGAAAAGCATCTCCAGAGTTAGAATCTACTTTAGGATAGGTTCCACTACTTAGTGGGCTATATTGATAAGAGGAGGTTTTAGCTAGACGCCTGGTGCAAGAATGCGCATCTTCAGAAATTTCATTTCCAGATTTCCATGTGATTGCATTGAGCAAGAGTGCTTAGGTTCAAGAAAACATATTTTGAACAGATCAAGATGCATCATAGTCTTGGAGAAAACGTCATGATTTGGGAAATATTTGGTATTATAATATTTTGAAATTCTGTATATTTTAAAGAAGATTCAAGAAAGAATTTGTGAGCAAGAAAAAGGATGCATGCTATGAAAATAAGAAGGCGGCGTCCTAATTCCATTAGAAAATGGCCTTTATAATTTATATTGTGTTGTTCTTGCCAAAGTGAGGTCTTGGGAGGAGTGAGCGAGATACATTCTTAACTCCTAACCTTTGATAGTAAATGAAGTGGCCACACTCAAGACTTTGACTTGAGCATTTGTGATTGAAAGACTGAAACTTTTACCATTACTGCAGACAATGGCCCGTATTATGGTCCGAATTTCATTACTATTTGTAAATTGTAATAATTCATGCAATGTAGAATATTGGGATAATTAGCATATATGGAATTTTTGGAATTGATAAAATATATTGATTAAATTTGCACTTTTGTTTGTTGAAAAAAATGGGGGATAAATTTGAAAAAAGGGGGAATTATTCAAGAATATTGTTACAATGATCACGGTTGCAAATTTCAGAAAAAACATGTTGGACTGGGAGGCAGAATGTTGGAATAACTTGTATTGCTCTAGACTGGCCATCCGCAATGAATTGGTGGAAGTAGTTGCTTTCCATTGGGAACTTTCACTGTTTCATTTATATTGGACGGGGAGGAAATTAATTCCTTGATTAAATTAGTTTGGAAATCTGAAGTCTCACAAAGGTGTATTTTTTTTCGGTATAATTGTCTCGACTGGTGAACAATATGTTAAAAATCTTGCTGCAAGGAAATGGGCAAATCTGCAATTTATGTTTTAATTGTAGAACTAACTGAGAATCTGAAATTTATGTACAATTTGAGGGTTTCATAGTAGATATTTAGATGTTTATTTTGTCTTTCTTTTTGATTTTACCATTAGTATACGTGCATTTTTCCAGATAATCTAATACATAACATTACAGTTTAAAAATAATAAACAATACATCTCTATTCTATAGTCAATTATCAAGTTTATTTTCATTGCTTCTCGAACTTTCTTTGGGCTCATTTAAGGTTTCATTTTTAAATTTCAGGTTTAATCAATGTTGCTAAGTTGATTGGATGTAACGTTGGAGAGCTAAAGCTAGCTTTATCAACTCGCAAAATGAGAGTTGGAAATGATAACATTGTCCAAAAGCTGACATTATCACAGGTAATATTAATTTTATGGAGAAAACCTAATTTCGTAATTCTATAGTGTAAAAGGTATAATTTCGGCCTTCGGATAATTGGAGAATGCTATATGTTTCTCTCTTATCATATAAAAAGTGCAACGAAGTGTTGTGGCTTGTGCCATGCAGTAACTCTTCAAGGTCCTTCTGGGGAAGTGCCTCATGGCACAACCTTTGACCCTAAAATTCTCTGAGAATAACATAAAATGCATCCAGCAAGTCTTCAGGCTTGGTTTGTTACTGAAACTTTGTGCTAAACTAGGATCCAATTCACAAATCTAAGGCTTAAAAATCAAATTTTCATTTTTCTTTCAAAAGAAATTATTTATATGAGCATGTCTTTTATAGTGAATACATTGGTTATTCTTAATGGCAGTATTTTCATGTCTTTCAACTTGATTTGACTTGACTCAACTCGACCTATCCTAACTATTGGGTCTGTTCTTGGAGTAATGGATGGTTGCATTAGGTGTTGGAATAAAGCCTTAAGTCAATAGCATATGAGAATGAACATTAAGTGTTCTAGTCAACGCGCGCGCGCACACACAAACAGTCTCGATCTTGTCATCATATTCTTACATAAGTTATGTAAGCATGAAGCCCATTGATAATTGTGGGAATTGGGATGCATATTTTGAAAAACCAATTGTTGAATTAGTTACTGTACTTATAGATGTCATGCTTGCCAAAAATCACGTGATCCAATGTCAGAATTTCAAAATATAGCTATGAAAAATTGTGACTGCCAAAAATTGTTACAGTATTTTTTAGTGACATTTCTGAAAAACAAACTGTTGGATCACTGTGATTTTTGGGATACACGACGTGCATAAGTATTGTATCTAATCCAATGGTTAGTTTTTCAAAATATGTATCCCACAATTATTTATAGGCTTCATGCCTACATAAGCTTATATAAGCATATGCTTACTGGATCATTTTTGTATATATAAATATGGGTCGCGTTCCTCTTACACTTTATTTTGACACCTGCGTTTACACCTCATTTTAAAAATACTATTGTAGGTTGAATATTTTGAGAAACCGACCGTTAGATTATATGATTGTCTTATGTTTGTCATGTACGCAAAAAATCAGAATGATCCAATGGTCAATTTTTTTAAAATATCATTGTGAAGAACTATCATATTTTTTATTAATTAAAAACATCACAGTTTTTTATAGCGATATTTCTTAAAATCTAACCGTTGGATCACTATGATTTTTGGCATATATGACATTCATAAGAATGGTATTGAATCCAACGGTCGGTTTGTCAAAATATTTATCATAGATAGGATTTTGAAAATGAGGTATAAACATAGGTGTCAAAATAAGGTGTAAGGGGAACGTGACCCTATAAATATATTTTATTTGTATAAATGTTGAGATTTTTATGCATAAACTTATTGCAATACATTTTATATATTTCCATTGTAAATTAAGTTTCTTGTTTGATTAAATGATGAAGCATGAGGCTAAATCAACAATTTGAGTGTCATGTTTCGGGCATCTAGAGTTCCAATGCCTCTCTATATGCCCTTATAAAATATTGCTTTAAATTTAAATTTTGTATGCCCCACAAGTGTCAATTATAGGTGTATGAGATCCCATACTTTGATTTTGGGTCACAGTCCAGGCATGGGATTTCAAAGTCTTGTTTCCATATGTCTATTTTATGAATATAGTGGTCTTTCATCGAGTTTTATCAAATTAGTTACTTGGATGACTTGCTGTACATTTTTGAGATTTTCTCCTATTTGATGATCATCAAATTCTGTCTTCCATCCTTTAGGCCGTTGACACAAGAGATGCTTTGGCAAAATCAATTTATGCTTGTTTGTTTGAGTGGTTGGTCGAACAAATCAACAAGTCACTTGCGGTAGGCAAACGAAGGACTGGCAGATCCATCAGCATTCTTGATATCTACGGGTTTGAATCATTTGATGTATGTTTTTAATATGTTATTCCTCTTTTTTTTTTTTTTTTTTCCTTCTTCTTTTATACTTCCTAAATACTTGAATGACATAATTGGTTTTTGTAGAGGAATAGTTTCGAGCAGTTCTGCATAAATTATGCGAATGAGCGATTGCAGCAGCACTTTAATCGTCATTTATTCAAGTTAGAGCAGGAGGTAATAATCCCATATATGTCTCTTATATCGATAAATGCACGATGCCAGCTTAAAATCACATATTTGAGGGGTTCTAGATGTCATGGCTGGGTGTTTACAGCTTGGGGTGAGAAAATTTGATTAGTTGCTTAAATTATAGACTGGGGTAGAGTCTTGGTTTGGGTCCTGTACAAAATAAGTCAACCAGATCCCAACTGACTTGCTTGCCTGATCACATAAATGTTTTTAAATTGCCATATTTTAAACATATGTTGGGTTGTCCTGTTAAGACAATTAAAAATTAATAGAAAATGCACTCTATATTCCGAAAGTCGATATTGCAAAGAGCCTTCTTGTTTGTAGGCCAAAGGGCATGACCATTTTTAATGGGAAAGTTGCTGTTCAACTGATTTATGTTTATCTCATGATTCTCAACTCACTAAATCACATATAAGAGTGCAACAAATGCATGGTTGCTGCAAACATAGGTTAACATATTTAATAGTTGTAAATACGTTCATGATAATAATAACAATAACCTGCAAGAAATGATAGTTATGATATCATTGGTCTGTAGTTATCAACATAAACATTACCAAGTTTACATCTCACTCTAGTTCTCAACAGATTTTTTCTTTCTTTTTAAATTTTTAAAAGAAACAGCAATATTATAAAACAAAAGAAGAGAAAGTACAGAGTGGAAGGATGCTGTATCCTTAAGAATTTTGAGCATCAAAGTTTTCTGAATCAATTTTGAAGGTTTCTAGAACTATCACTAAGTAACCAGTCAACACCTTCAGCTCCAATACTCATCTCACTTCATCTACAAGCAAACCTAGCATAGATACAACAAAGAAAAATATTATTACCGAACAAAAATTATTTTCTTATTTAGCAAATAAAACTTCTTTAAGCGGTGAAACATTTTTAGTAATCGTCTTATGAACTCAGCTGTACGAAGTAGACTCAGAAACATTGATATTAATATCCTCAAGGAGTTAATCCTTTCCCGGGTCAGTGAATTACATATAAGAATTGAAATCTTCTTGTGTAATAAAAGTTAGAAACTAATTATTAATTAAACGTTACTGTAGAGTTTGAATCTTGTGTGCATAACAAAGTCTTTAAATTCTACAGTATGAAAGATTTACAATATTGATCAATCATTTGACCCCCAAAGATGAAGGTTGACCCCAATGTGACAATGAATGCAGGAATGGTAAAATATTAGAGGATGTTAAGGAAATCTAAGAGTAGCATTGAAATCAATTTGCTTTCCAGGATGTCAATGTTCTGTTGTGCATATTGTTTCTCTTTTAAGTATAAATTCAATGACAAAGTATATGCATTCATACCATAATATTGACTCTCAAATGCATCAAACTTCGATATATTTATACATATTATATGAGAGAAATTAATTTTTGTGTATATATATATATACAGGGAGTCTGTTATAAGGTGCACCTTACGCAAAGTTGCTTAAGGTGACCTACGTAGGGCTAATTTTGGGACAGGTTTTGAAAACTTGACTGATGGATTATATAAACTTCTTACGAATTTCATGTTCGCCAAATATCATTGTGATCCAACGATTGGTTTCTAAAATTATTGACTAGGAAAAATTGGTGATATTTGAAGAACGAAAGAGTCACAATTTTTCACAGTGACATTTCTTAGAAACTGACTGTTGGATCACTCTGATTTTTGGCGAACATGAAATTCATAATAAGTTTATCCAATCCAAGGGTTTGTTTTTCAAAATCTGTTCTGTAATTGGCTTTACGCAGGTCATATCACACAACTTTGTGTAAGGTGCAGCTTATAATAGACTCCTTGTATATATTTATGTATAGAATGTAATGTTATTTCAAATCCTTTATAAATTTTAGTGACTAGGTGAGCTGTCCAAACCGCGATGAATTCTCTAGTAGGAAACATCCATTATTTATTATACACTAAAAACAAATAAGTATTATTCCTCCATACGCCAGGAGTATTTAGCAGATCTCATAGTATCCGCGTCCTTATTAGTAAAGCTAAGAAGCATCTGAATATCTAATTAAGAAAAATAACCTTAATTTTTATTATTATTATTTTTTTATTACATTGGAGGGACACAAACCCTAGACAATACTTCATCCCACCTGGATACCATTTGAGTTGAAGCTCATTACTAAAATAACCTTAAAAATGACCTTTACAACTACTCTGTACTTGGATGTAGATTTTGAGGAAGCACCACTTTCTTTCTTAGATAAATATTGAAAAGCCTCATAATTTTTGCAATAGATTCAATAATCAGAAAAATATAATGAAACTATAATGGAGAACAATTGCATTAATGAATAAAAGCCTCAAATTGTGTTCAAGAATGTCTCTTTGATGATGTTCTCTATGTTCCATTCCTTGCGTCAGTTTTAGTAATCATTTTATTAAACCAGGAAAGAAAAAAAGGAACTAATTTGAATAGTTGCTAATTTGAATAGTTGCTAAGAATTCTACCACCATATGTCATCAATGGTTTAGTAGATCATCAATAATAATGGTTTAATAAAGTCAAAAGGATTGCAAATTTACTACTTCAACAATACTTAACAAACAAGAATAATAAGAGTTAGATACCAACTCAACTCACCTCAGTCTAAATACTAACTACTAGGGGTTGCTTGTATGAATCTTTTTTGCCATTCAATTCTATCTAGAGTCAAATACTCCATCAAATCCTTGCCAATCATGTTTTTTCTTACCGCCTTGACCCATGTTCTGTTTTGGCCTTCCTCTTGTCCCATAGGCACCTTCTATTTGAATCAGATTATTTAATGTGGGCTCATTAATTCAACTTAGAAACCTTAAGTTCAAATTACACCTCAGCAACCTAAATACGTAATTAACAAAAGGAAAAAAAATGAGAGAGAGAGAGAGAGAGTGAGAGCTGTTGGATATTCATTTTTTTGCTTTTGTCAATTTTTCTTTTATATACTAGTATGGATTTAATGGAACCCCTCAATAACCTGTTCTTGATTTAATGGAATCCCTAAATAACCTGTCATTGGAGGCAACCAATCTGATCCCTATCCCGTCATATTAAAATATGCTACTCAACCCTATTTATTTTTTGTGGGTTGGTAGATCCTGGTCAGAAATTGCTGGCTTTATGTAAGTTCATATACATTGACTAATGTAAATCAAAATGCATTTGTATAATCCCATCTTAGTCAATGAAAATTAATGCATATGCATTGAATGCATTTTCCAGTATCCAGAGTCATTATATCCAATTTATGGTCGTGAAATTCTTATGCAAAAGTCTAAGCATTTTCCAAGATGTTGGGAAACATATTTTTCTTTCTTCTATAAGATCTTTCAGTTTGACTTTTCCTTTTTAAAACTATGGCGATGGTTTGGTCAGTGGCTTCAACTTCTACAAGGCTTTAAAAAGCTAGGCTAGGTTTTTTTGGGCTTTAGTCTCCATGCTCCTACCTTACCAATTAGTAAGTGCATCAGCATAGGCATGCTTTTAAACATTTGATAATTCTTAATGTAGGCATAATAAAAATAGTTGTTTAATATGTTTACATTTAAATTTTATTTTTTGAAGGAATATATCCAAGATGGCATTGACTGGACAAAAGTTGAGTTTGAAGACAACCAGGATTGTCTAAATCTTTTTGAAAAGGTATGGAGCTCTCTGAAGCACA